>JBBPCX010000032.1:14050082-14065015 GCA_037974365.1 Hydrocynus forskahlii | reverse complement strand
AAATGCTACAATGTATCATTTGTTGCCCTTGGTCCGGACCAAATGAACCGAACCACATATGTGAAAGCACCCTTAATCAGTGTCTCGGATCCTTTCGCTTGCCCAGTTTTCCTGCTTCCAAAATCAATTTAAAGAACCAGCTGACTAATGTATCAATGTAATTCACCGGTCAGTGGTTTTAATGTTGTGGCTGATCGATAGATATTGCCGTTTTAAATCAACTGAATTTTAAAAATCATGTCCATTTAACTTGTAATGTCTTATATTGTACTAAAGTCGAACTTAAATCATTAATCTGCCCAATAATGTTTAACCCTCCTCCAGGTTGAGAAAACTCTCCGATAGCCTAGAGCAGGGATCAGTTAGGTCCAGTCCTGGGGGCTGGAGTCCAATACAGTGAGGTGATTTCAGATCGTTTGTTGACCTGCCAAACCCTGCTGGACACCAAACCTACAGCACTTCTGGAATCAAGATTAAACTGTTGTCTGACTTTACAGCAGTAAGGGGTCCTTATACAGTATTACAGTGTCAAAGTATCGAAGCATAATGTTGAAAATATACAGCATTATGCTGCTACATTAAAGTGTAAAGTGACCGTTTGTCTTACATGAACATACTAGCCTACAGTGTGAAATGTCTGTACATTTAACACGTTCACCAAGTGAAGCAGGGGGGCGCCACCAGCAGGGGGCGCCCGGGGAGCAGTGTCCTCAAGTGTACCTCAGTGGTGCCACTGGCAGTGTAGCGATTTAAAACCCACAACCTTCCAATTGCAGCGTCGCCCCAAGCATAATGTTGAAAATGTACAGTGTGTGTTCTGCTGCTGTATTAGCTCTAACTTACATTGCAAATGTCTTGTTCTTTCTTTAACCTGTTGGTTAACAGAGAATACACAGATTTACCACCTTGTGACCATGGAGAGACACACACACCTGACTTAAGCGGACCAGAGAGCATCCCTAATAAATTACCTAAATTTACCTGGAGGTGCTTCACCTCATTTCCAATGCACATTGGCTAACAGCCCAAAAATGTTTAAAAAACTTGATAGGAGAACTCTTAGCTCCAACGTCAACACACAACCTGTAAACTGATGATGTGATGTGGCCATTTTTGTCCCCTTGTTTTTCTTTCCAGTTACACTGTCCACCCCTTGTGGCTTTTTCTATTTGTGCGCAGCCAAATCGCCCTTCCCACACCCAGCATGTTTCTGTTAGACACTAAACACATTCAACCCATTCATAAAACCACATGTACTTGTGTCACAGTTTAATCAAAATAATAAAAACATGGCAAAGTCTGAAAAAAATGACACGTGTTAGCGTACGCGTGTTCACAGAAAGTATTTCTGCGACGCTGTTTAAAATCTAAATTCACTTTGGCACATTCAGCTGGCGCGCACTCGCTGTATTGCATTAGTGGAACGATTTATACGAGGAGGAGCTTCGACAAGAGATTATTTCATTACATTTGCCGTCCCATCACCCCCCCCCCCCTCCCAATAAAGTAATAATACATTTCCCTTTTACAAAATACAAAGTACCATATGTACAACAGGAAACATTGAGGATGCACACAGACACCCACAGTCCTTTTTTCTGATCACTGCTGAAAAATACCTGTAAATGAAAACACCCCCTGTGTTTATTTTTCTGTAAAGGAACCCAGTAAACACAGCGAGTGCTGCTTTGGGGAAACACAGCAGCGTCCCAGCAGAAAAGAGCTTCTCCACAGGAGGCAGGTCAAGTCTCAAATGTCCATCTCAAACTGGCTCTCCTCGGCTGCAAAGAGAAATAACAACATACATAAACCCAAATGTAAAGTCTGATCTTGTTTCCATTATCTTCCTCTTATAAAATCTCATTATTCAGTCATTAATCTTAATGCTTAATCTTTTACTGCTCAGTAACGGCTGCAATTCATTCAGTACTACCTGTGAAATGTTCAGTAATAGCTATGGACTACTCTAACTAATAAGAAACTGCTATAAACATAATTTATGAATCATCCAGTCACTTTGAATTATGAATAATACATTTTGTAGTAATTTATGCATATGTGAGAGCAAAGAACTGAGGTCTGAACCAACATATGGATGTTCAGAGGTTAAAGTGACATGTAAGTGATCTTATAGTCTTATGTGCAACATCTCTACTTATGTAATTATTACATGCAATAACAGACTTGGTATACAGAACAACTCCAAACCACTATTAGTGTTAGTTAGTGAACTACTGCAGCAGTTATTTATTTATTTTTTAATTTATCTATAGTATTTATGTCCCACTCTTAGTGACCACAGCATTTTGTGTATAAAGCACAGTGTATTTAGTACAGTGTATTTTCAGACTTTTATTTTGATATTTAATATATATCATTATGTGCAATATCTTATTATGCGCATTGGTTTTCCCATGTGAAATATCACTCCTAACATCAATACTACTCATCTCTATTACAGCAATAACAGACTCCTAACCACCATTTCTGTTACAAATAATTTACTTATTTGTAAGTTATTTATCTATAGTATTTATACCCCAATATTTGTGTATGTAGCACCATGTATTTCACACCATGTATTTCACACACAGGTTCTTCTACAGATTTTTAGTGGATTTATTTATACTTTATATTTCATATCTTATTTATTTCATATATTTAGACCTTTATATTTTAGAAGGAAACGGAGACGGTTGATCCGTTGTGGCGACTCCTAATTGGGAGTAGCGCCAAAAGTAGAGGACCAAGAAGATTTACACATTATATTTTATATCGTTCTTGTTTCTGTGTCGTCGCAGCATGAGCAGTTTCCTCCAGGATTAACGAAGGTTTTCTGATTCTGATTCGATGTTGTTCTTGTCTCTGTGTCAGTAAATAATCAGTAAAGATTCCTATTCTGAAGTCTTGTTTTCATGCACTGTGAGAAGACTTTGATACTGGGATGGCGGGTGGAGCCCTTTTTGCATCTGGGGCTGCCATTAACAGAAGCCCCTTGAGTGACTTTGTAGTCCACCAGAAATAGAAAGTCTGACCCACATACAGCTGTCAGAAATAAAAGGCCGGCCGAGCTGAGTGTGGGGTTTCTGCGCAGCTGCATCTTGGACAGGTGCTGGAACTGCACCATGCCATCACAGCGTCCATGTCTTATTCATTTATTTGCCTTATTTAATTAATTTTGAGTGTACATGAACGCACACACTCTCAGTAACGCAACAGCCAATTTTGTGCCCCAGATTCACTTTACCTGCCAGATCCTTCTCCTCCTCCAGCTCCTCCTTGAGTTTCTGCATTTTGGAGACGGGATGATGGGAGGGAACAGTCACCCCTGGAATCTGGGGCAGGCAGCAGGGCGGGGTGCGAGCAATCGGGGAATTCCTACAGTCCAGCAGGAACTTTCTGTCATAAATGATCCGAGTGCCTGATGACAGAAGGGTGTTTGTGTTTAGAGCACAAAAAGGCCACAGAAACTTCAAACACGAGTGCGGTTTAGTTTGGGTGGGACAGTATGATGATGTTACCGCTGTTATAAGTATGACGTGTATTACATCACAAAACACTTTTCTGAACACTGAACAGAAGATTAAAAAAACAACAACAACATAACCATAATATAGTAACGACATAAACATGTTTATAAAAATGGGTCTTTACAGCATCAAAAGATTCTATTTAAGGTTCTTTACAATACTAAATTTTTTTTTTTTTTTAACAAAAAGGTTCTTTTACAAACAGGTTCTTTGCAGCACCAAAGGGTTCTATATAAGACTAACAAGGGTTCTTCATAAAAAATTGATGGTTCTTCTTTACGAAAGTGTTTCTTTACAGCACTAAAATTGTTCTTTAAAAATGTTTTTGCCGCACTAAAAATAATTCTTTAAGAATAGGTTTAAAAAAAAAAAAAATTTCTTATTTACCAGAAAATGGTTCTTTACTACACCAAAAAATGTTCTTTAAAAAAAGCACCCAAAGTATTTCTTTACAGAAATAGCACCATCAAGGATTCTTTACGAAAGTTTGAACTTATCAGCGCAAAACGGGTTTGGCCATTGTCTATAAGTTAAAGACTTTTTTTGCTATTGATTTTTAAAAAAAATCTGCATTATTAAATGGTGTTTATAGTGTAAATAGTGAAATGTGCATTTCTAGAGGAGATCTTCCTGAATCCTAATTATTCACAGTGCTCATAGGAACCAAAGGGATTAACACCCCAAAAATCTCCCTCTTATTACACGCACTTGTTTTGAATATGATGCCTGAAACATTGCCTGTATGGCGGCTTTGACAAGATTTTGGTCTAAGACGTATTTCCAAAATCATTCCTGGCACAGAGGCACATGCAGGCCATGTATGGCAAAGTAGAACCCAGAATAGTACAGAGTTGGAACCACCACTGTTTCACCATTATCAGTATCTATAAAGTCCCAGAAAATACATGTAGGTTCATTGCTGGGTTTGGTAAATAAAACTGCTATATTTGTGCTGTAAACATTGCTGAAGAGAAGTCAGAGTCAGTTTCTCTGCCATTAACCTCACATCAAACGCAGTCTGAATGAGGCTCTTGGTGAAAGGCCCCCAGTGTTCCCAGTCCAGGAATGAGGGGAGGCTCCGAGCCCAGACTTGGCTCCTCTGATGGAGTTCTAGGAAATCTGAGCACATGTGCAGACTTGAAGGAGGGAGCCATTTTGAGGCAGCCTCGACCACATGGAGCGTCGAGGAGCTCTGGGCATGTTCACGACGTATAAACAAACACCACACA
Organism: Hydrocynus forskahlii; assembly: GCA_037974365.1. Taxonomy (NCBI): domain Eukaryota; kingdom Metazoa; phylum Chordata; class Actinopteri; order Characiformes; family Alestidae; genus Hydrocynus; species Hydrocynus forskahlii. The sequence continues at coordinate 14,060,256 of JBBPCX010000032.1, read as the reverse complement.
CACAGCAGGTGTGTGTACATCCGAGTAAGTTCATTTTAGCCCTCCCCCGAGAGGCCCGAGCCCCATTGCAGGGGAGGGGGGGCCTCAACCAACAGCTTCAGAGAGCAGTGAGAAGTCTGACCTGTGTGAGCAGAGGCGTTATCTCCACACTCGTGTTTAGAGCCATACTGTACCCATAGGCTGTATCTCAGGCTGAAAAACATGTTATGCAACCGTGTCTATTTTTTGTGAAATGTGCTCTGGACAAAAGGGCTTTGGGGGGTGGGGGGTTGGGGTGACGTGTGGATGCAACTACTTGTGCATGTCTTTGAACTAAATGGAAGACAGTGTTTCTGATGTTATTCCTCAAGTAATAGCAAGGAGAATAAGGAAAAACCAACAAAAACAACAGGACAGATGGAATGCTTAGGCCCTTAATTGCCACTTTCCCTGCTCAGATTGTGGTAAGAGTCTATTCAGTGATATCTGGATTTCTTCTCTTTTCTCTGAAAGGCATTCACTTACAAACCGGTCAGCAATGACCCAGAGAACGCACATAGTTTACATTTCGATATGATAAACTCCCTGTTCTAAACAATCGAACATGCCATTAGAAGGCCTTGTTATAGTAAGGTCTTCCGCGGAGAGGCAGCCAAGATTCATTTCCCCACGTCCTTGGCCGGGACAAGGCGTTCTCATTTATCCCCGAAACGCAGCAGCTGTGGAGGGAGGGAGGGCCGCTTCCAAGTAAAATCCCTCCTACTATTTCCTTGCACTGCTGGTATGACCACGTTAGACACAGTCCCATACAGACAAAGAAGAAGGGGGAAAAAAAGAAAAAGAAAATAGGGCGGAGGGCTCATCAGATAAAGTCAACAGGTCAAGTGCTTGTTTTTCCCAGATTAGAAAGTTTAACTGTATTAGGCCTTAACTACTCAGGCCTGCTGTGCTTATGAGGAATAAACAGAACAGACAACAGATCGCACTCCATAGTGTTGCACAACCATTATCAAACTGCACTGAAATAAACAAAGGAAACAAGAAAGAAGTCAACTACTTGAAGCGTATCTTCTGCATTCCCTCTTAAAGAGAACTAACTATTTTATTTATTTCTATTTTACTCTATTTTATTTATTTTGCAGAAAAACTGGTGAACGACATCTATTCTGTTCCAGATGTTTAAGAAACGTGTTTTACTTTGAAAGTACTAGCAGGCCTGAACAGCTCAACCCCCGAGTCTGGCCAGAATACCAGTATCAGCAGCATGGGTGATGATCCAGCAAGAATGTCACATTAGAAGCTCGGGGGTTGAGCTGATCAGTGGTATCAGACACACCGTAAGAAGTTTTGAGAAGATAAGAGAGGCTGTGCAAGAACATCAGAGAGGGGTTAACTCAAAAGCACAAATAAAGTCCACATGGTCTGATCAGTGGTATAATGGTATAATGACTTTTCCACCTTTTGTTGCACCATAAAAACTTTTCTCTTTGGTTTGAAGGCCTTTATTCAGTAATGCATGTGACAGGTGGTGCATCAAGGCAATCACTTTTCCTACTTACCCCCTGGTGTGGTGGAAAACAGGGTGCCCCCAGGTGTCTGGCTGTAGCAGTCTGGGAGCTGAGACCAGTCCTTCAGCTGCAGGACTCTGGTTGGGATGGGGCAGCTCTTGGTCTTCTCTGTGTTGGCTGACATTCTGGATTTTATTCAGACAAACTTTGCAGCAGAGGAGTGTCTCAAACCTCCTTTCCCCTTCGGTTCCTTCCTTCTTTTGTCTCTGATTCAGAAAGAAACGTTTCTTAGTCGTGCATTACTGCTACTGCACGTTTGCAGCGAAGTCAGTTCACAACGACGACCACGATATTTTAAACACCTTTTCTTCCCCACCTGTATTCCTACAAGTCCCGCCCATGCTCCTCCACGATTGGCTAGTAGTGCAACACGCCCTATGCTATGATTGGCTATTAATGTCCAGACTACTTCGGAGAGCCAATCGTAGAACACCGTGCGTGGCCGAGGAGGTGGGGCTTGTCTAAAAACGGGTGGAGATAAAAGTAATGCGAGCACAGGCGGTACGTGACTCACATCATGTGATTGACGTGCTGCAAAACATTACAGGGTTGCCAGATAACCAGTAAACAAAATCCGCATGCAGTGCACGTCGGTCTGCAGTGCAAGAGCTAAATAAAGAAGCAATAAAGATACACATATAACGTGGACAAAAGTGTTGGGACGCCTGACCATTACACCAACTTTAATGACACTGCGTTAAAATCCTTAGACTTTAATATGGAGTTGGTCCCCCTCTGCAGCTGTAACAGGCTTTCCACAAGATTTTGGAGTTTCTGTGGGAATTTCTGTCCATTCATTCTGTAGAGAATTGATGAGGTCAGGTACTGATGTTGGATGAGAAGGCCTGGCTCTTAACATCACATAGATTCTCACAGCTGTGGTGAGATTTGTTATAACAAGGTCTCTCTTGTGTTCTGTTGCTTTTATACAACAGTTCTATGAAACAGTCAAGTGAAAAACTTAATATTAGCAATAAAATAAAGCAATAAAAAACACTAGAACCATGAAAGTACAGCTTTTTCAGTAATAACACGTTTATCTGAATGTAATATTGTTCAGGCAAAGTTCAGTTACTTGTTTCACTGTCATAATTGATCGTTTTGGTATAAAGAGAGTCTTTACTTCAGAGCTGGTGCCCAACAGAATGATACAGGTATCGTGAAAAAACATGCCGTTACCACAATTAACGAATACATATACAAATGTGACATCACAAAGACTGATTTGAAAATGGGATGTTTTTGCCATTTAGTTTCCATATATGGCTCCATGAATGTACATTTTAAAACTTTTTTTTTTTTACAATAAGTACTTTAAGCCTTTTTAATTCCAGAAAAGTGATTGTACGGGCCCTTTAGAAATATCTGCTTCTTCCTTTTTCCTACCACAGTGGATTTAAACACTGAACTGTTCTGACAGAAACAAACAACTTACACCCCAACTGCCGCTGTTAACCCCCTTTATTTATTATAAACTGCACATTCTCTGTCCCGCCATTAATTGCACAATCATTATTCATTGCTGTCTACCTCTATGTTTGCATTTTTGCACACTGAATGAACCTTTTACTAGAATACAGTATCTGTCATAATAATATAAAATAAGATAAGATAAGATAAGATAAGTCTTTATTAGTCCTCCAGGTGGGAAATTAGCATTGTTACAAAAGAAAAGTTTTCAGAATCAGAGAAGAAAGTAGAAGTAGAATAAAAAACTATACAATATAACAGTATAATATAAAAAATACACTATACAAATAATACAAAAAATATAGATATTTGTGTGGATGTAAATGTCTATATAAACCAACATGAGTATATACATGTAAGCACAAGAAAAACTATTTCACTTAATACTGTATGGATTCTAATGTGTACTGTAGCTGCCTTGTTGACTTCTTTTCCTGTTTTTTTGCTCTTGTGTTTTTCTTGCTCTCGCTTTTCACTCTGTGTATTTAGTCCTGTCTGCACGAACGCAGTCTTGTGGTGTTTCTGTTTCTATTGTGTTACTCCCTGGACCTACAGGAACAGCTCCAGGTGAGTTACTGGCTGTTCTGATGAGTCTTCATGTAATCCAGCAAAAGTCTCATTATTTTAATCTTTAACTGTTAAAGGTGTTGGAGAATCGGTACATGAATGGGGTAAACTGCTTCAGTCAGAATAAGGAGATATATTTAAATGCATTGTTTTTGTGACATCACAAAAACTGTTATAAAAACAGGCTGTTTTTGTAGCACATTTTTTAAGCTATATAGTCAATGGACAATTTGAAACAGTCTTTACAGCCTTTATTCCTTTTTAATTGAGTGTTAATCTCATTACCTTCTCATCTGCTGCTATTATGTTGCATTTATTTTTATCACATGAACACGAAATCAGTTTCCTAAGTCATTCTGCACCACTGATCTGCTAGTACTTTTTTGTTGCACTGGGCATGTTAATGACACAATTGGGGAAGAACTTTTAAGACATGACTGGGTAAGTTCAGTGTGGAAAAAACTTGACTGGCCCACACAGAGCCCTGACCTCAACCCCATCCAGCACCTTTGGGATGAACTGGAAGGGAGATTGTGATCCAGGCCTTCTCATCCAACATCAGTATCTGACCTCATAAATGCTCTACAGAATGAATGGGCATAAATTCCCACAGAAACTCCCAGAGAAAGCCTTCCAAGAAGTGTGAAAGTTGGGGGACCAACTCCATATTGAAGTCTATGGATTTGAATGTAATGTCATTCAAGTCCATGTTAGTGTAATGGTCAGATGTCCCCATACTTTTGTCCAGGTAGTGTCCAGGTCTGCAGGGGGTGTCCTCTCCTCTCGGAGTCTGAGATCAACACAAAGAAACGCCGTCTTCTCTTTTTGCCATTTTGTGATCGAGTACCACGTTTACTGATATCAAGTTACAAACCACCTGCTATTTTTTTTTGTCTATTTAAAGCTAATTTTCTTTGCTTAAAAGTAAAAGTTTTCTCTTTAATTTGTTCAGTTTCAGCAGCAGAGGAGAACTAAAGGTGGGTGTTTATTTATGTAGCTTAGCATGCTAGCATTAGCCTAGCTTTGATTCCATGTTTATTGACTCATTTTCTGCTTTTATGTGGCCTATAAAAGCCTTGTATATAGTGTGCTATCGTGTTATAAGACTTTTAGGATACATTTACAAGCATTTTTGTGTTTCAGCGATACTAAAAAGTTCAAATATTTCAGTGTTTGGAGGTGCTCAAGTCAATGCTAATAGCCTTAGCTTAGTTAACCTATATTTAGTCCTTTTTGTTGCTTTTGTGGTCAATCTGGAGGGATTACCCCCCCCAAAATACGTACAGCATATGCTTATTTATGTTATATTTAAATTTGGTGTTGGAAATGGAAGCTATTTGTTTTATTTGTAGGTTACTCGTTTTATTAATTGTTTACAGTCAAGCTACTGCAGATAGAGGGAAGTAACCCAGCGACTGTGCTTTTTTAAGTATCTAACATTAACTTATTCATTTAAATGGTATTAAATGACTTGAAGTTCCCCGAGTTGCTGAAACTCTTAAATTAGGGGCAAAATGAGAGGTTTCAGTCTGAAAGATTAAGATTTCAGTGCTTATGATCAAAAGACAATTCAAGATTTGAGGCACTTTGAGGCAAATTCCGATTTGTGGAATATTTCAGAGATTCACTGTTCATAGCCTTCATATAATATAAAACTGCAGGTAAAACCGTTGCCTTATTCTGTTCTGCCTTATAAAACCATTTTTTTTTTCATTCAGAAAGGCTGCGTTGAGCATGGCGGATGGAGAGGGCTTTGTGGTGCGAGTGAGGGGTTTGCCCTGGTCCTGCTCCACAGATGAGGTGCAGAGGTTCTTCTCAGGTCAGTTCAGGAGGGAAAACCTTGCATGTATAGGTAACATTTAGCTTTAATACAGGCAAATGCAGCTTTACTTAATGACACTTTATGCTGTATATATTTTGTACATATGCAAATTGAGAAATCTTGTTTTCACACTTCTCACCCCAATATGTGTTGTATGTCTGTTGTCAAGCTGTTGCTGCTCTGTGAAGTTTTGCACACAAGCATTTCACTCACGTACTGTACCTGTGGACCAGAGACACGAGGTGTGACAATAAAAGTGATTTGATATGATTTAATGAGACTGTTTTATTACAGAATGCAAAATCGCAAACAACAGCACAAGCATACACTTCACTTACACAAGGGAAGGACGGCCAAGCGGAGAGGCTTTCGTTGAGTTTGAAAGTGATGATGATCTAAAAATTGCAGTGAAGAAGGATCGGGAGACCATGGGACACCGCTATGTGGAAGGTTGGTGGAGGGCGGGCTGTGTTTCTGAGAGAAGGAATGAAAGCGCTTTATCTTGGGGGACCAGATACTGATGCATACTTTTTCTGTCTTTCAGTGTTCAAATCCAACAGTGTTGAGATGGACTGGGTTTTGAAGCACACTGGCCCTAACTGCCCGGACACTGCGGGGGACGGCCTGGTTCGGCTGCGCGGTCTGCCCTTCGGCTGCAGCAAAGAGGAAATCGTCCAGTTCTTCGCAGGTACGTCCACTAGTACTTGTGCTTTCGTCTCATTCTTCTCAAATGTGAAACTCCCACAATGACTCACCAGAGTTTAGTTTATTTATACAAGCTTATTAAGACGAAATGCTCAGTTCAACTGTTTCTGGACAAGGAAGCAGTGTGTATTTAGTTTTAAATGTAATCAATAGAGCTGCACTACCTAATTATACCACAATGGGTCACTGTTCATTTCTTCTTAAATACTGTTTTCTGTATTCCTGAAGCTCTTCTTTATTATAAACATGTTTAGTTTATGGTTAATGGTTGTCTGTAAGGTCTGTGTAAGGACCTACTTTTCTTGTATGTAGCAGTTTCTTCAGATCTTGTCCTGGAGGTCCAGTGTCCATCACAGTTCCAATATTGGCTGGGAAGTATTTTTTTATTATTGTTATTCAAAGATAAATTAGAGGAAAAGGCAATAATACAACCTCACTGTGTTTGGACACTGCCCCCCCCCAGGACTGGAACTGTAAAACCGTAATGTGTAGAGACAGAAAGAAATGAAAATATGTTGGATTACTAACTACTCTCTCATGTCAGTGACCCTTTTTCATTGTGTTAGTAAAAGTTACCATGCATAACCTATTCTACCCCATCTGGTATGTACATGTAACATCATTTCTCATTTGAAAAATCCCTTAGCACACTATAACTTCTTGTTACTGGGCTTGTGATTTAATATGTCCCCCACTGGGGTTATCTGTCCTTGGGTTGAAGGGTTGGAAATCGTGCCAAATGGGATAACATTGCCGGTGGACTTCCAGGGGAGGAGTACGGGGGAGGCCTTCGTGCAGTTTGCTTCACAGGATATAGCTGAAAAGGCTCTAAAGAAACACAAGGAAAGAATAGGGCACAGGTGGGGATGGTTGGTTGGTTGGCTGGATAAGTTGCTTTTCTTATGGTGTACACCTCTCAACAAATATGCACTGCAGAAATGGCAAGACATTCTCTCAAACTCATAGCAGTAACAACCACACATAGCTTTCAGAAGATGAGGCCCAGTTCCAACAAAGCCATTATATGGCCATGTTACAGTCCATCATTAGTGCTGAGTGAACCATTGAATGCGAATCATTGGTAAATGTATAAATGAATGAGACTGGTAGCAGTCAATGAAGAATGGTTGAACGGATTTGGTTCACGTTAGCCTTTTTGTTCATTGTTGTAATACAGTAAAGTTATTTTTGATTGAATGTCTATTTTATCTGCGTTTGAAAGAGAAAAAACTAAACAAAACCCAACATGTCTATGTGTAAGTTTAGGAGACACTGTAGACGTCCAGTAAAACCTCAGTGGCCAGAACAAGGAAAATGGTCACTCAGCACTAAATGTGATGTGATAGGGATCTCTCAGGCCTATTTCTTTACCACAGTGAAGACTTCAGATCATGAGGACCCGTTAACACAGGTAATACTGAGTCAGACATGATGGACTGAAGTCTCTTCCTGCCATGCTCTCTGTACTCTGCTATGACAGGGTGACAAGAATGTTACAGTGACGGCAAGTAACAAGAACGTATTGTCACGGTTATGGTAATACCAGCTGAATGCTTGAGTGGCCATAAGAAAAGTTGAATGAGGGTTGAATGAGACTCTTAAATGTAAGGTTTCTTTTTTTTTTTCATAAAATTGCTGTTTTTCTTTGGCTTTCACTTTCAAAATCACAACGAATGAAGTCACTGAATGGAGTCATTGCCAGTTATTCAGTGCTCAAGTTGTTAGGGTGTATTATTTTGTTCAGAGGACCATTTTAGCGGTCCAGTTTCTGTGCACGCAGGAATGCTGTGTGTTCTCCGGTCTGTAGACCCTGGTTCCATCACTGTGCCTTGGTCCTTGTAGGTATATAGAGATTTTCAAGAGCAGCCGTGCGGAGGTACGCACCCACTATGAACCCCAGCGTAAGGTGATGGGCATGCAGAGACCGGGCCCGTACGACCGGCCGGGTGGCGGCCGCGGCTACAACAGCATGGGCCGAGGGGTCTCGTTTGAGCGTGTGCGACGCAGTGGATACGGAGGAGGTATGTAAACACCTGCTGTATTTATATACAGTTGACCCCTGCAAAGTCGGCGGCCTCAATCATTCGCAGATATATTCTTAGAACCTACCTAATAAAACCGCAGATATCCTCCACTTTTTTGGGGGGACAATATATCATGTTTCATGCATTTTAGTCCCAAATAATTAAAAAATCATTTACTAATTTTGTAACATAAATATTAACATAAAGCAAAATATTTCCATATAAAATATAACTGTAAATTGTTTAGCACTGAAACACAAAGAAAGGCGTGTTGGGATGGTGAAATACCGCTGCACTCAGAGGCAGGAGGTTTGAAGGTAGCCAGTCCGAGAGCGTTATTCATTTCTCCTTGCTGCTGATTGGCTGCTGCCCTGTGACCCATCTCTGGCAGCTACAGTTTAGCATTCAGCATCAGAACAGTTTCCCTCGTGGAGCATCTCGAGTTTACCTTTACATGTTCTTTGAGGGTAATGTATTAAGCCGAGTTTTCTGAGTTTTGTTTTGGGAGCATATCTGGGGGCTTATTTAGGGTTTTTTACCAAAAAAAACTGTACAGTGATTGCTTACAATCTATCAGTTTTTCATTCAGTACTATAAACACTGATTGAGGCTGTTTACAGAATGCTCTTAAGGTTTCATAAATACAGCCACTCCTGTTTTCTAGCCAGCAGAGGCTGGTACTACCATGTCAGTACTCTTTCCAGAGCTGCCTGTTCACTAATCCCTCTCTCACTGTTAATCTAAACTGTTTTTGCTCTTATCTGTGCTGCAGATGGTCGTTATGGGGATGGAGGTTCCTCTTTTCAGAGCACGACTGGACATTGCGTGCACATGAGAGGCCTTCCCTACAGAGCCACAGAGACAGACATATACAATGTAAGCTCTTGCACATCCAGACCACCACAAATAGCCACTTTTTGTATATGAATTTTTGAGTAGTTTGACAAGAAATGTTGAATATCAGATTGAGAATAAAAGCTCACTTTTCAGTATTATACAAATGGATCATTAGACACTTCACTAAAGATGCATTTCATTTCTGTGGTGCGTCTCCATACTAATGGCCCATTTATTCACCCTAAGTTTGCGGACTCTTCGTCCATACTGTAGTTTTTCTCTCCTCTGAACCCGGTACGTGTGCACATGGAGATCGGCCCTGACGGGAGAGTGACGGGCGAGGCCGACGTGGAGTTCGCTACACATGAAGATGCTGTGGCTGCCATGTCAAAGGACAAAGCTAATATGCGTGAGTACAAACAGCTTTTCTGCAATATCAGAATATAAGCAAAACTATTAAGGAGGTATGTAACACCTAGAGTGCATTGCAATTGACTTCTGAATAGTGTAGGAGTTCTTTATATCAAAGGTTCTCAAACCATTTCTCAGGGACCTTCACACGGTACACAAGTGGTGGATTAGCCTCAGAGTAACTGTAACTGAAGACCAGTACATATAAACTATATGTAAAATACATATAAATGGTAGTAGCATATTGGTAGATCTTGCAAAACATTTTCAAACACCTTTGCACTCTTTGCAGTCTAGAAAATAAGACTGCAAACAAAAAATAATCTAGTCAGAAACTGGCCACTTAGGACATGCTTTAGGATTAAAGGGGACATATTATGAAAAATTCACTTGTTGCATGTTTTTGTATTTCTATTTGTGTCTCTATGGCTCCTATAAACACTGCAAGCGTGAAAAAAAAAAAAAAACATCCATCCGTTTTCTGTGAGTAAATTCAAAGATTTTGGTGTCAGGAATCATAAGTTTCTACGAGCCGTTTGGACAACTACCTTATCCTGATGTCAGGATGAGGAAATTTGCATAGACCCACCCCTCTTCTGTCGAGCCCCAACCCACTAGATTAGTTGAAGATCCTCCATTTTTGTCTGCTGGTTTTACGAGCACGCATAAGATGCCGAGCACTACAGCTACAGGCAAAGGCAAGTCACTCATGATGTGTTGTGTTCATCTCGCTCTGGGTCCGACTCGGGGTCCAACATATAGGGCTGATAGCGCCTCTGTTTTCTGCCATT
>JBBPCX010000032.1:14037061-14049982 GCA_037974365.1 Hydrocynus forskahlii | reverse complement strand
AACGAAAACCTGCACCCACAGCGGCCCTTTCTGGACAGGTTTGGGCACCCTTGCCTTAAACGGCTCATTTTGAAAGGAACTGAAACTGTCCAGAACAGAGCTGGTAAGTCTCTTTATGTGAGAGTGATTTTGTGCAAAGGACTTCATGAACATGTTTTGTAGCCCATAGACCTATTATAACTTGTTTAAACACTTTTAACTGACACAAACCAAATGAAGACGGAATATAATTTCTAATGTGGCTGCTGAGATTGTCATTTAAGGCTGGAGTGACATTAATCTTTTGTCTTACAGAGCATCGTTACGTTGAACTGTTCCTGAACTCAACAGCGGGGGGTGGAAGCGGTGGATATGGAGGTCAGATGATGGGAGCAATGGGTTAGTCTCTCGTGGGTTTTTGTTGTTTATACAGAATGACCTTTTTAGACTCGGAGAAAGTTGTGACACTGTCCCTCTCTCTCTATTTACCCCTCAGGGAACCAGTCGTCGTATGGGCACGGCAGCCAGCAGATGGGCTCCGGGTACAGCGGGGGCTACAGCAACCAGAGCAGCATGGGAGGATACAGTGATTACAGTGAGTGTTAACTCTGCTTTGTTGGGTCATAGCTGTATTTTATATAGAGCGAACCCAGCTGAGCTCAGTGTCTTACTCCCATTGCGTTAAAAAGGACTAAACTGGTTAGCTTGAGAGTTTATAGAACAGAATTGAAGAGCAAATTTCCAAAACACTACTAATGACATATTTTTACATTACCTCTTTATGTGCAATAGTATAACAGACCAAAACTCACTCGCGATACTTACTTACCCAGCTCCCCCAGGCGGATATAAATATTAGTTAAAAATTGTTTATTATATTTTTAAACAAATTTGCCCAAACTAAAATGTGCAGGAGTTCCACTTTAGAAACAGGCAGTGAAAAATGACAAGTAACTGTAAAATTTCAATTTAAAAAAATTCCTGTGAGAATTGCTTTCCAATAGGTAAAACAAGTAAAATACATATATTGCACTCTCTGGTCCTAAAGAGCGTGTTTCCCAACACCACACACAGGGGGGAAAAGGGCTTTGACGAACTTCTACTAGTGTTTTACCATCCAACTGGTCTCACTGTGAGAGGAGCGTGCCAATTACAGCAGTGTTTTTATACTTTTCCTCATTAAATAAGATGTGATTCAGGTGATCACTAATCAGTCCCTCATAAAGCAGAGTGAGGTGCTTGGGTAGGAATTTAACATTGGCATGGAATGGGTTCACACTTATAGAGATGCAGATTTAATGATACATTGCAGTGCTCTCTTATTTTTTTCCAGAGCTGTATAATGTGTTAAGACCTTTTCCCCTTTGACTCCTGTTGGTTTGTGGGGCTGAACTCATCGGTCTCTAAGCCGTTTAATACCACACATACTTGCAGGGTTCAAAGCAGAAAAGGTCGTTTTGGAATTGATTATGAATGTGATTGAGGAACATTTATAAAATAGTGCTATTAGTACAGGGTGACACCGAAAAACGGGAACTTTTTGCAAACAAATGAAAATAGAAAACATTTTTATCGCAAAACCACGCTGTCTACCGTTCCACTCCCCCATTATTACTGAATGACGTGATTGATTACAGCTCACTGTGCCCCTTCTGTAGTACTGCCCTCTGTATATGGCTGCTTTTTTATAAAATAATGGGGTAAATTATGGAAGTAAATTAGTGAAAGTATTTGAATTAAAAAAATATTGAATTGTTGAAATTGAATAAAACATGCTTGATTTATTTCAGTTGTAATCCAATAAACATTCAGCCTTTCAAATTCAGCGGAAAAAAATTAATTAAAAAAATTACAACTTTAATTATTCAATCTGAATTATTCAGCGGATTTATTTCGGCTTTGCCATTTCAAGTGGGCTGTTTCACTCGGACAAATTCAGTCAGATATTCAGGCTGTTTTCGGCAAACAAGTACGCGAGACGTTAAATTCGCTGAAAACGTGATTTCAGTCCGTGAGGATTGGGCTCGGCATTCGACTTCTTTTCCTGTAGGTCCCAGATGTCAGACTGAATTTCCAGCTAAATTTGTCCCAGTGAAACAGCCCACTTGGAATGGCAAAGTCGAAATGAAGGCGCTGAATAAAACCGATTAAATCATTAAAGTTGTATTTTTTTTGCTGAATTTGAAAGGCTGAATGGGTCTGTATTGAATCTTAAATGCTGCAGTTACAACTGAAATAAATTCAACACAAACTTCACTGCATAAACTTACATGCATTATCATTCAAGCATGTTTATATTACAATTTTTTTTTAATTCCAATACTTTTGTCACTAATTTACTTCCCTAGTAAAGCCTCTTTGAATCCTGTTGATGCGTACAGCGTTGAACTCTCGGGTCCTAAAGTGCGTATTTCTCCCTCCTGTCAGGTAATCAAGGCGGAATGGGCAGCAGTTACTACGGTGGAGGAAGCCGCGGCTCCATGGGCATGAACGGACTGAACAGTAGCATGGGCGGGGGCTGGGGCATGTAGCGTCTCCCGCCCGTCCGGGGAACGGCGCTCACCAGCATTACGCAAACACTCGGCTGTCCTTTCTCCTTTCTTTCCTTCGCTTCAGAGCCGGTTTAGTGAGGCATCCCTTTTTTTTTTTTTTTTTTTAAATCTTTTCCTCCTACGTTTACCTTGTGTGGACGTGACCATACCATTATAAATTGTGTTTCTTCTGTTTTGGCAATTGAAATGTCTGGAGATGAGTAAAAAGTTGGAGAGGTGCCTGTATAGTTTCAATGTTTTATGATGCACAGAAGTGACCCTGTTGTCTCCCACTGTGAGCCCTTTTGGAAACTCGTTTTCCAGTGAAAACCGAAGCTGTTCTTTACTAAAGCATGGCAGCAGAGCGTGAGGAGTACAGCCTTAGATGCATGTAGTATTTGTGTTTCGATGGCTTTCTCTTCTGCCACCACTGTAGTTAATTTTTTTTTTTTGATGTTTTTTTTTTTGTGTTGTGGTAAATAGAACGGATTTCCGTCTGACTTGATTTTCTTGCAAACAAACTCATTTTTGCTGGGGCAGTGTTTATTAAAATCTACAATTCTCTAAAAAAAAAAAAAAAAAAAAAAAAATTTCCCAGATGTGATTGCAGCTTTAACAGAGCAGAAAACATATTTGAGCTACAGCAGGAAATGATCTTACATTCTAAAACAGGCTTTTGTACTTTCGTTTTTGTTAAAAAAAAAAAAGTTAATTTTTTTGGTGATTATGATCATATTAGAACACCATGTAAAAAAAAAAATACAATCATCATCTCCATACCATGCCTTCCTCCTATTTTACAAATCAATATGTGTTTGTGTCCCGAGGACAAATTAAAAGATGAATGCCTTTGTTTAAACTGTGCATTTCTCATTTTAGTATGTTTGGTCCCATGTTCTGATTTTGACAGTTTAAGATCTGACATGCAAGTACATGGCACAAACATGTGAACTGAAGCTCTTTTAAAAAACATTCATTACAAGATTAGTTCTCATTAGAATCCTAAGCTGCCTTCTGTAAGATTCCTACTCGGTTTTGTTTCTACTGCAGCGTCTTCAGGGAAGGTTAAAAAAAAAAACATGAATGGAATTGGAGCTCCTTCTATAGTGTTGCTTATGGTGGGCAGGGTTGTAAATCTTACAGAACGCAGCTTTAAGAAAAGCACTTTTTATTATCATTCACATTTAGAAAAGAAGGGACAGGACTGAAAACACTCCTTGAACGTTTTGCACTCTAAAGGCTACGGTGGAAACTCGGCTGTTAGTACTCTCCCTAAAATGGAGATTATAAACGGGGGGGATCAGAGCCAGCACTGTGCGTCAGAATATTCCTTAAAATGATCGCGTTCTCCATGTAGAAGAAATTACTTTGCATACAATTCTGCAATTACTGTTGCGCCTGCTGGATAAAAAATGTTTTGGACAGACCGAAGCTTGCCGCCCCATAAAACGCGAATGCATATATTAATCTTGTTAGTCTCAAAAATACCAGAAATCACTCAGATTGTGAGGCGATGGGCCCGGGCCGCACGCGCCACTTGGGTTTGCTGTGTGCGGTGTCAGGAGCTGGAGGAGCTCCTCTGCAGAAGAAGGGAGTGGCAGGTGTCGCAGACGCGGACGGGTTTGGGGTACGAGGGCAGGGCCAGTTCGTTGCTGGAGCAGCTGTTGCAGTAAATGTCTCCACAGTTTCTGCAGTGGTGCTAAAAGGGAAGATAAAACAGTGGTGGTGATTAGTTTCCTTTCATTTTATATGTTCTTCTAGTTTTACTTCGTCATTACCAACAAGATCTGTGATCTTTAATCCAGCATCAGTCTCTACTGTGTGGAGTTTGTGTGGAACTGGAGAGATTACAATCTGCAGCATGTTTAAAGTATGAACCGGCAGCGTGTTTTTACGACGGTAATAATCGATGAGTGAGTCTGACAATTACGAATTGATTTTAATCCAGTATGAATCTCATCTATGCAGTTTACAGTCTGACAGTGATAATTGTGGAGTGATTTTAAACCAGTATGAATTTGCAGTGTGCAGTTTTTAGTCTGATTATTAATTAATATTAAGCCAGTATGAATCTGTCGTCTATGTAGTTTACAGTCTGACAGTAATAACGCGGAGTGATTTTAAGCAGGTATGAATCTAATGTGCAGGGTATACAGTCTGACAGCAAGAACTGAAAGTATTTTAGTCCAGTATGAATCTGCAGTCTGTGTAGTTTCTGCAGTGATGATAATGGATTTTAATCCAGTATGAATCTCTAATGTGTGAAGTGCTTAGTTTTTACAGCCTGACAGGAAGAACTGGAGTGAACCAGTATGAATTAGTCTGATTAATTATTAATTATTAAGTTTAGGCCAGCATGAATCTGCAGTGTGTGTTTTTTACAGTCTTCTGTGATTGGCTGAAACTCCAGCTCCCTCAGTAACAGCAGTCCTATTCCAAACCACAAAACTAATACAATTGCACCCTCCTGATGCTGGACTGCAGTGTGTTTGTTAGTGGAGAAACACTGCTATGAGTATCCAGGCCTCCTGTATGGATCTGGAGAAATTACAGATACTGATACTGCTCCTGTAGGCATCAGGCAATAAAACTCCACACATTTCTTTATACTACCTGCTCTGATCAAACTAATCCAGATCCAGTAGTCATTTTGAAAAGTCTCATTTTAGTGTATGTAGAGGACTGGAATGCTTACTTTTCTGCGAGATATGGAGAATTCTTTCTGGCACTGCTTACACTGCGTGGCTTCATCGTCTTTAAGCCAGGCATGACCCTAAAGAGGAGCCAAACATGGTGGGGTGGTTAAGAAGAAAGTATTGTTTTTGTCTGAGTAAATGTCAGAGTGTTACATAAAATTCAAACCACAAAACGCAACGAACTGCAATTCAGAAAAAACACAGACAGTTTGCGCTGCAAAGACAATCCACAACAAACAGATATGCTTGCTAAAGCATTAATAAATGATATGAAGATAATACAGTAAAGCCCAGCTTTTCGCGGGGGTTATGTTCCAAGAGTATACCACGTCCCCTCGTCCTTGTGCTGGTTGTTTATATTTGGGCGGGTTGCCTAGCAACCCAGCATGAAGACGAGGGGGTGTGGTGGACGAAGCCCGGACGTCACAAAAGTAAATAAACGCGGAGGATATCTTCAGTTTCCGCATTAGTGCTGGGGTTTCAGGGAACAATTATTAGTTCGGTTCTCTGGACATCTGGACTGTTGAAAGATAGAACTACAACACTGAACTAAAACACACTGTGCCTTCAGTACTTTGTGCCAAAACATCTATTATGCAAAAGCCCTCATGTTTTTAAGACTTTCAGGCCTTAAATTCCAATTTTAAACTCCACGGAAATCCTGGTTCTCATTCAAATGATCAAATTCTAACCATAATAAACAGACCACACGTCTTCATAACTGACTAAAGCAGTCATCACAACTAAGTAAATATAATAGTTTAAAAAAAAAAAACGTTATTCCATTAAATACTCACAGTGCATTTGGCCTTACCTTTAAAGCTTTGTTGACTTCTTTGAAGTCCTCCATTTTCAGCTTGGACCTGGAAGAGAGAATGCGGCATTAGAGGCCTCGTGAGAAGACCAGCTGTGAACAGTAACAGAGTGACCCTCAGCTGTGTGTATTTATGTGTTACAGTCTGGCAGGCCTTCTCTCTTACTGGCTGAGATGGAGGCCCATCTCCTGCAGCGCCTGCTCCTGCTCCTCACACAGCTGCTGCAGCTGCTTCTTCTCCTGCCGCAGGTCCAGCAGCTCCTGTTGGAACCAAACTGTCTTATTTTCATACAAGAGTCACTTAAAACTGGGTTTGTGGACTAACAGATTAATAAAGGAGCTGAAGATACACTATATGAACAAAAGTATTGGGACGCTTGACCATTACACCAACAGAGACTTTAATGACATTGCATTCAGATCCATAGACTTTAATATGGAGTTGGTCCTCCTTTGCAGCTATAACAGCTTCCACTCTTCTTGGAAGACTTTCCACAAGATTTTGGAGTTTTCTGTGAGAATGTGTGTCCATTCATTGTGTAGAGCATTCATGAGGTCAGACACTGATCTTGGAGAAGGTCTGGATCACAATCTCCGTTCCAGTTCATCCCAAAGGTGCTGGATGGGGTTGGGGTCAGGACTCTGTCTTTGTCTCCATGTCTTTATGGAGCTCACTTTGTGCACTAGGACACAGTCATGCTGGAATAGAAAAGGTTCTTCCCCAAACTGGGTCCTCAAAGTTGGAAGCATGGTGTTGTCCAGAATATCTTGGTCTGATGAAGTATTAAGATTGTCCTTCACTGAAAGTAAGGGGCACAAACCCTGAAAAACAGGTGTGGTGTGTCCCAATATTTTTGTCCATATAGTACATGTAATGATTTGACCACATTAGCGATGGGCTTCCATAATGTATTAACAGTTTCTTGGGCCAAAAGTGGACCACGTGAACTACAGTGTATGTCCAAACGTCTGCAGACACCTGCTCACTTCACATCTTTACTTGTAAAGTGAGCAGTGTGAGAGGACGGTACTTTGCTCAAGGGTACCTCAGTGGTGCCACTGGGAGTCCTGGGATTTGAACTCACAACTTTCCGATCACAAGGGCAACCCCCTAACCACCAGGACACCAGCCGCCCCTAAATTTATATTCAGAGTTGGATTTGAACCCACAACGTTTCCTCTCGCAACTATAACCAGTAGCAACAGGTGCATGTTAAAGTAGATTAACTCGAGTTACTAGGAGTGTCTGGATACTTTTGGACATACAGTGCAAGTCAAAGGATTTTAGATTAGTGCCGTAAGGAAAGTGTGGCTGAGCCTGACCGTCTGCAGGCCCTGCAGCTGCTGCAGCTGTGTGCGCAGTTCAGCGCTGTTGTCCTGCTCACGCTGCAGCTCTCTCTGCAGACCCTGCCTCTGCTCCTTCTCTTTACTCAGATCTACCTCCAGACCCGACCTGAGGAACACATGCACACACACGCACGCACACACAGACAGAGATATCCTCTACATTTTTTGTGGCTTTTTCGTGGCAGTATATAATTTTTCATGCATTTTAGTGCTAAATTATTAAGAAAAAAATGTAAAATATAACTATAAATATTTTGGTACTGTGGAGAGAAACACAAAGAAAGGCATCTTGGGATGGTGAAACGCCACTGTACTCAGAGGCGGGAGGTTTGAAAGTAGCCAATCCGAGAGCGTTATTTATTTGTCCTTGCTGCTGATTGGCTGCTGCAATTTGACGCAGCTGCAGTTCAAAAATTTCCCCCTGGAGCGTTTTGAGTGTTCTCGTGTTTTTCGTTTTGTTCTTCTTAAAGCCCTGTATTTTTATTACTATAAATAAAATGAATTTATTACTGTATTTACCTGCTTATACCAAACAAAACGACAGCGCATACCAAAGAAGACATGTGCATGAATTACAGTCCAGTCTATACAGGGTAACATCGGTATTCTAGCACTGCAGGAGTTCAGTGTAAACTGAACAGTACAGATACGGGTTTATCTTTACATTTTCTTTAAGGGTAATGTATTAAGCTGAGTTTAAAATGAAATTAATGTAAACCCCGCAAATGTCGGGGGTTTACTGTATACACAGTCATGGAAACGAATAAGAGACCACATTATTCTTTTTCTGGTTATTGCTTTTGTAATGTGTGGGAGTGTGTCTTTGTAAAATGTGCAGGTCACTATTGAGACTCTGTTTCATCCATCAGAAACTGAATCAGGAGTGAAGCTGCTGGAATACAGACCATAGAAAAGCTGCTCTACACACACTACTGCACTCACAACACATATGGAGGAGTTTCTTATTTTTATACACACACCGCAATAGTTCAGAAAAGAATACACACACACACACACACACACACACACAGCCGCAAACTGTACACAGAAAAAAGGGAAAAGTGGTCTCTTATTTTTTTCCTGGTTGTACATGGTAGGCATTCAGACAGCAGTGTGTGTACCAGGTACCTCAGTGTGTCTAGATCAGTCAGCCGTTTCTGCAAAGCGTCCACTTTCCCTTTCATCTCCAGACACATGTCCTTCTGACTCTCTTCTGTGTTCCTCCGCTGACTCTCCGAGTTCTGCAACCTGCAGATTCACAGTTTTACTCACAATGGCATCAGAACTGCTGTGAAACGTTTCTCCACCAACCCAGTCCTAAGATTCCTGGAGAACTGGAGAGCATCCGACTGCAGCACTGTGGTACTCTAGGAGTGGAGCTGGAGAACCGTGCAGAACCTCCTCTTCAATGTAGGGAATAACAGTTACCGGTATCAACAGAAGATTTTTTTAAAACTAGACTGCTGTGAGAAAACGCCAAGTGTGATTGCGCGGTTGCTATGTTAAATGTGGTCATTACTAGGTGGTTGCTAATGCTACAGCAGTTACATTCTTGCACCTCCAACTTTTTAACTCTTCTGTGAGGGAACTTTTCGAGGCAGACGTCTGGTTCTATTCACCACCACTGTGAACTAACCACTGTTTACACCTTCAGCACTACATTATGGGGGTTTTGGATAGGAGGTGGCGTTCTCCTTTAAGGCATAGCTGCGACAGACAGAGATTAAAACAGCACGGAGAGAAGCTGCCTTCCAGAAAAAGTGGCTCTCAATAACAAATGCATTTTAATGCATTTTATTTCTATTAAGACTCGAACACATATTTCACCCACAGTGCAAGGACAAAAATGGTGGCGCGGAGGTACTCACAGACAAACAGCTCAGAGAATCAGAGAACAAACTCTGCACAAAACTTGGCTTCCACAAGCACAATTACATCCTTTTTATGTCCATAAATATCCAAACTCCTCTTTATAATTGGCCAATTTAGCTATTCTCAGGTGCTCCTACTTCTGTCACATGTGTACACCCTTCTTAAATCTCCATGAAGACACAAACCAATACAATATTAAGCTGTGGAGTAGCAGCACGTGTGCTTAAGGTCAGCATGCTCAATGCCAAGTGCTGTTTAGTGGGGTATGAAGCCTCCCAACATTGGGTTTAGGAGCAGTGGAGTGATGGAGCTCCATTTAATGCATATTAAATGAGTTAGAGTAGCAATAGTGTTCCAGAACTAATCATCCAATATAAATTTCATCACTTAATTCAAGCAAATTCTCACAGCAATGTTCCAAAATCAAGTGTAAAGCCTTCTTACAAAAGAAGAGGCTGTAGTAGAGGACAAACTACAAATTAATGCCAAAAAGAAAGACTGGATTTTCAGGAGACTCCAAACTTTTGGACATATAACGTACACGACACACTGCGCCAATTCCTGTAATCAGTGTTGTTTTGGTACATCCAGGTCCTGATTTAGTAGCAAAACAGATAAAAAGAAGAAACTAATGTTCACACGCGTCTGTGAAGGCATGGAACAGCATGACACGGCCCGACAGTGGAAAATAGGCTTTTCTTGGCGGATGGTAACTTCCTCACCTCAATTCCATCTCCTTCATTGCTTTTTCCATCTGGCTCATCTTCTGCTCCAACTTCACAGCCTGTTCCTCCTTCTTATGCACAACTCCGTCAGCTTCCTACAGTCGGTCAGCAGGGGGAGACAGAGCAGGAGCATTGCTTTAAATAAGATACAATAAAACTCTACTGAACAGTGTTGTTGAAATGTGGTCATAGATCTCAGTCTAGTTTCCTATTTGCCTGACAGCCAGGCACCTAGTTTACCTTCATTATCAAGCTGTTCTTAATCAGTTGTGTTACAAACAGGCACAAAAACCGCTGTCCTTTGTGAAAGTTCACGAAGTTAAAACATGTCTCATCCTGAGACTCACACTATATGGACAAAAGTATTGGGACACTCCTGTTTTTCAGGGGTTGTGCCCCTTACTTCCAGTGAAGCACAATCTTAATACTTCAGCAGACCAAGACATTTTAGACAACGCCATGCTTCCAACTCTGAAAACCCAGTTTGGGGAAGAACCTTTTCTATTCCAGCATGGCTGGAAGAGTTCCGTATGGAAGAACTTGACTGGCCACACAGAGTCCTGACCTCAACCCCATCCAGCACCTTTGGGATGAACATGAACGGAAACTGTGATCCAGACTTTCTCATCCAACATCAGTGTCTGACCTGATATTCTACAGAATGAATGGACACAAATTCCCACATAAATTCCAAAATCTTGTGGAAAGTCTTCCAAGAAGAGTGGAAGCTGTTATAGCTGCAAAGGGGGACCAACTCCAGATTAAAGTCTATGGATTTGAATACAATGTTATTAAGGTCCCTGTTTGTGTGATGGTCATGCGTCCCAATACTTTTGTCCACATAGTGTATTTAAGATGTGCACCAACAAACATAGGTGTAGTACCTGCGACTTGTTGAACATCTGTATGTTGAGAGTCTTGACCTGGTCCAGCTGCTGCCTCAGAGCAGCCAGTGTGTCCTGTTTCTCATGAATGTCCTTTTCCAGAAGCTTCATGGCCACTTCCATCTCCTGCTTCAGGCTCACCTGCAGCTCCAGCTCCTTCTGGAGCTCCTGCAAGAGGAACAGATCACAAATCAGCCAGAATATTCAGAAGATATTCATTATTTTACATGTACACTACCAGTCAAAGGTTTTTATACACCACAGGTTTTTACCACTTACCCATTTATTTAATAAACTGCAGATTTTTAATCTTGTTTAAATGGAAAGTTGTTGAATGAACAACTATAAATGAAAATCTGTGAAATTAATCCAGTTTCCTTTCTAAGATGAGAGAATCTGTAACAGTGCAGGTCTGACTCCTATTAACAGGTTGTTGTTGATGCAGAGTCAAATTCTAGACTGTCCTTTAACTTTAAATGCACTCGTTACTGTTTCAGCACTTAATAGCTCCTTAAATATCTAACACTCATCTGGTGATCCAGATTATTATTATAATTACATTAGGAGGCTTTTTGTAGGTCCGTAGTGATGGATAATAAAAAATGACTTTTTCTGATTATTAAAGGTCCTCAAATGGTGAACATACTGTACATTTATTTGTTAGTAAAGGATATTGAGTGTATTTTTAGTAAATATTAAGTGTGTAACAAATGTAGAAAATGTGTGCAAAAGCATTTAACTGGTAGTGTATGTACATGTATATTTTATATGTAATATATAATTTTAGATATATTTCTTTGTTCTTGCAAGTCAGAACATTCTTAATAAATCAGATAAATGTGTTGATCATTAAAACTAATTCATTTACATGTTGTGAGATAATAGCAGCATGTCATCATAAAACCACCAGGATATTCAGACTTGGAATTTAAGAGTTGCACAAATTTCAAATTAATGTTGGAGATTTTATCCACAGTTATATTTTATCCACAGATTTTATAACATTTAAATATACACTAAAAAAGCCAGGAAAAGGAATGTTAGGCAGACGGGAGTCACCCCTGTGAAGAATGGGGCAAGCTTTTGTAGCCTAATGACACTTCCTAATGTAAAAATGACAAAAATGACAGCAGTAAAATTCTGAAATGGTAATTTAATTTAATCTTTCATTGACTGATGAGTGTAGATTCTGGATGGAAAAGAATCCAGGAGCAGGACCTGCCGTATTCGTTTCTCCTCGTTGTACTGCTTCCACACCACGTTGTACATTTCGTCCAGACCCTGCCGGGACTGCCGGTACGTCTCCAGCTCCACCTGGCTGTCCTGCAGAGTCACCTGGACACACAGGCAGAGGACACTGAGCGTATAGAGGAGTTTTAAAGGGAAATGTCCATCTTAGGTCACTGTAATGCCCGTCTGTTTGGTCTCCCAGCCAGAAAACTTGACAATCCATTCAAAACACCAGACTTCTCATTCACACTAAACGCTCCTATCATACCACTCCTGCCCTCCATCGTCTTTACTGGCTACCAGGATCCTTCCACATTCAGACGAATTCTTCTATATGCTTTTAAAGTCTCTGAACCAGACTCTTTTGGAGGCTGCGTATAATAATACGATTTTGCCTTTAACAATAAGATTTTGCGTATAACAATGCGATTGTGATTAATTGCACAAAATGATGTGATTTACGGCTTGAACTTTGCCAGTGTAGGTCAAACAGCAGTGGGGTGACATGCGCTTTTGGGCAGATCAAAAACCAGCTGAGCTGCTGTAAGTGTCTATATATGCATATACCTATATATATATACACATATACCTATATAAATATATAATATATATATATATATATATATATATATATACATACACACACACACACACACACACATACGTATACATATACATAAGCTGCCTCGACTGCTGCAAAAAACTTTTGGTTCAACGATGGAAACCTCCACATGACCTTTCTATAAAGCATTGGTTACATTCCTTATTGAGATACTATATCTGGAACTGTCTTCAACACGGACTAACCATGCTAAACCCGCCACTTTATCTATGTGGAAGAAC
>JBBPCX010000032.1:13996633-14013138 GCA_037974365.1 Hydrocynus forskahlii | reverse complement strand
AACCAACAGAAACATTCCTCTGAAACTGGTCAGGTTCAGGGACTGGACTGGAAATGAGAGTCTTTGCAAGTCCTTCAAGAAGCCTGGAGAACTGTTCCTCAAGACCACATTCCAAGAAAGTCTGGATCTCTGGAAGCAAAATGTGAAGAAATGAGGGTGATCAAGACAGTATTGTGTGTGTATGCGTATACAGTAACCCCCCTTAAACACGGATCAGCGGTCACGGTTTCAGTCTCTCATGTTTTTTTTCTGAGAACCCAACTAATAATTGTTCGCTGAAACCCCCACACTAACGCGGAAACTGCAGATATCCTCCACATTTTTCTTTGCTTCTGTGATATCTGGGCCTCGTCCGCCACGCCCCCTCGTCCTGTTGTTTATGTTTGTGTGCTGAGCAGCGGAGGTTCATTCCATTCAGGTATCTGATTGTCTTGCTAACCGACAAGACCAAGACATCGGTTAGCAAATATAAATCACAAAGAAAAATATAATCTACTATTTTGTAACATAAATTTTACCATAAATTCAGCTACATTTCCATATAAAAATAACTATAAATTTTTTGGTACTGTGGAGAGAAACACTAAGAAGGATATCTTGGGATGGTGAAATACCGCTGTTCTCAGAGACGGGAGGTTTGAAAGTAGCCAATCCGAGAATGTTATTTATTTCTTCTTGCTGCTGATTGGCTGCTACCCTGTGACGCTGCAGTCCAGAATTTCCCCCGTGGAGCGTCTCGAGTGTTCTTGTGTTTTTCATTTTGTTCTTCTTAAAGACCTGTATTTTTATTACAGTAAATTAAATTAATTTATTACTGTATTTACCTGCTTATACCAAAGAAAACAGGCATGAATTACAGTCCAGTCTATACAGGGGGAACATCGGTATTTACATTCTAGCACTGCAGGAGTTCAGTGTAAAGTGTACAGTACGGATACAGGTTTACCTTTACATTTTATTTAAGGGTAATTAGTTTGAAATGCTCAAATTAGTTTAAAGTACTTTGGGAGCATATTTGGAGGTATATTTAGGGTTTACACTTTAAAAATAGACATTTTAGGCTTTTTGTAATATATATATATATATATACACACACACACACACACACACATAGTTGTGTGTGAGAGAGCGAGCGAGTGAGTGACTGAACCAGTGAGTAAGTGTAGGTGGGGGATCTGTGGATGCGTGTGTACACATTACAGAGAGGAAGTGAGAGAGAGTTGTATTTGCTCTTTCACCATCACTCACTTGAAAGAGCTGATGTAATTTCTTTTACATCTCAGCATGTGTGTGTGTGTGTGTGTGTGTGTGTGTGTGAGTGTGTGTGTGCGGGCATGTATATGTTTGTGTGCTGTCACCGGCCACTTATCATCGCGTCACCATTAAGCTCGTTATTGCGTCACTGGTCTAGGCGGCCCGCCTGTGGCGGCGCTGTAAATCACAGCGCTCCTTCCTCCCTGAGTCCTCAGGCCCTGCCCAGTCATTCTATATCACAGGTATGTAAAATGTGCCATTAGCACTTGAGCTACACCAATATTAGTTGTTTAAAAATAGATGCTGTCCCATATGATCTGGGACATACAGATCACCATGAGTTTTTCAGCCTTGTGTGATTAACTGGTAGCGCCTGAGCTTCACCATGACCCCCCCCCACCCTCAGTGCCTTTGTTTTTCCAGCATGTAAATTCAAGGCCTTCCCAGCATTCTGTATGTTAACCCGAAATGACGTAAACGCTTTGACAGCGTTTAGAAAGTCAGTATCACATTTGAAAAGTGCCTTCCAGGGTTAAAGTTCCAGATATTGTTTTTAAGCCTAGTGTGATTCATTGGTAGCGCCTGATCCCTCAATATGCTTTTGTTTTTTGCAGCACATAATTTCATGGCATTCCCAGCATTCTGTATGTTATACAGGGGGTCTTCAGGTTACGACACTGATCTGTTCCTTACTGATCCCAACGCATCTGTAAAATCATGATCTAGAACATAAAAACAAAACTAAGCCACAGAAAAAGGAAAAGGACAAAAATGTACTGTGCTTGTACTCTGTACTGTACTGGGGACGCCACCTCCCTCACTCGCACGCCGCATTACTGTGTATTCTTCCGCCACACGCAACCAAACTAGTTCACCCACGTCGTCCGTAAGTATGACGCTGATGGTGTAAGCCAAAACTCTCACGTCTCAGTTTTTTACGTTTCAGATGGGAGTGAGCGTCGTAAACTCGAAACGTCCTAACCCGAGGACCGCCGTACCGAACTACAGAAACGCTTTGATATCACTTAGCAAGTCAGTATTATTTTTGAAAAGTGTCTGCCACGGTTAAAATTCAGGATGTTTTTAAACTCAGTGTGATGAACAGGTAGCATCTGAGCCCCCCCACATGCTTTTGTTTTTGCAGCACATAATTTCAAGCGTTCTTTACAGCCGACGTCTAGATGCCACATGTTCATCCGACACTGATGGGTGAGATATCAAAGCCCACCAGCGGACGTCTACAAAGAGCAGTTTATTTTTTCAGGAGGCGAAAGGAGATACCAAACAGAAATGTGTCTGTGAAACTTTCCACCGTTTTCCCCTCCCCCCACTGATAAGAATTTTGCAGTAAACGGCGAGTCCTTCTAAGAATAGCTGATGTTGAAACTGAAACATGCCAAGTAAAACCCGCTCTCCTGGGGAATGTGGTCGGAATGAACTGGGAGTGGTTAACTGAACACTAATGGAGTCTGACTGGGAGATTTCTGGCCAATTTATAACTGAACCGGACCGTCCCAGACTAGACGGCGTGAGCTCATGCAGAAATGCACTGTAATTTAGCAATATGTTTTACATTTGATTAATTTTCCTAAAATGGTTGAGTTAATGGTGCAATAGATGTTATGCAGAAATGACATAAGCATTTATTTTGGCTATGATATCATTTAGAGAGTCAGTATCACCTTTGAAAAGCTCCTGCCAGGGTTCAGTTCAGGCTGTTTTGAAGCCTGTGTCATTAACTGGTAGCACTTGATGTGAAGGGTGCCTACATAAAGATTTCACAACACATGCAAAAACACTGAAATATGTATTTATAGTGCCATACTTGAGTATTTATGAACAGCTCATGCTAGTAACTGTATACAACAAGATGTTGTAAAGTACATGATATTGTACTGGTGAAGATTTGTTCTGTTTATAAGGCTGTAATAAACTGTTATAACATTGTTATGAAGCACCATTGCCTTGTAATGGCGCTTATAAGACAAAGACCTTGTTAAGAACACCACATATTTGCATGTTTTCAGCCACACAGACCTCATTAAAATAAAGTCCATGAACAAAAATAAACTAAATAAACAAAAATATAATAACTCCATAACCTGCAATTTATTCAAATATCACACATTTTCAAATACGGCATTATAAAATGTTATTCAATGATTATGCGTATGTTATGAATATAGGTAGCCTTCACATAACGTGAATGAGTACTTAATTTGTTTAGATCTAAGTACTAAATATTAAAACAATACACCAGGTAAGCACCTGCCTATTCTGTCTATATCTTCAGTGTTAAATAAATTAATAAATAAATAAATTAATTAATTAAAATCTGATCAATTAAAGCATTTAGTTCAAGTTCACGTTCAAGACTTTTATTTGTCATATGCAGTCCTACCTGGTCCGACATACAGTTTACTAAAAATCCTCAGTGATTTCAGCATTAGAGACCTGAGTCAATACCTGACACAACCCAAATATTGAAAAAGAGGATTCCACACTGCACTCATGGGGCCTCGTGGCTTACGCAGCTGTTACAGTGAGAAATCCCATTCTGCAAGTGCACAGTCTTCCAAAAGCTGCCCTGGTGGTCCTCACTGTACGGTTAGTCACTGGGACAGAATTCAAGACTAGTCTAGGAATTTTAGGAACATCAATGATGTAACCTAATCCAGAAGACATAACGTCTGTCTGAGAGCCTTCCTAGCCCATGTGTGTTCTCTGCTGGTTTTCTAAGTAATCAGGAGATGATGATGGGTGTAGAGACACGTCTTCGTCCTGATGTCATGTCTGATTCAGTGTAAATAAATACATGTAAATATATAGACCCAGAAACATATAGTATACATTACATATGGTATATAGTATATAGTACATACACACACACACACACACACACACATATATATATATATATATATATATATATATATATATATATATGTACATATATGTAATAAAAACTGCAGAAAACACTATGCACTATGCTATATTTATATAAATGCTGGGTATAAATACTATAGATGAATAAGTTAAGTGAATTACTAGGAACACAAATCATGGTCAGGAGTCAGTTGTATGTCTCTATTGTATGTAATAGAGATCAGAAGTAGATCAGTAATATTGAAATAAGTGGTGATATTCAGGAGGTAAGACTATTGCACATATATATATATAAATCACATGGTAAAGCCGTTATAATCGTCCAGTGGGAGCGAAGACTGGGCTTCACCTTTCAGCTATGTGGGCCAGGGAGGGGAATCCCCGGCCTGAGCCGTTTCCAAAGAAACAGAATCTCACTTTTCACATGTGAAAGTTAAAAACACTGGTTGTGCTTCTCCTGGGTGCAAATGAGGCCTAGGTCCAGGTCCGAGGCGACTGCAACTGCACTTTGGCTGCGCTTCATTAGCACTTTGACTTTTTATTGTCCACAGTAATTTAGCAATCTCCGTCTGTCTTTACCTTTGTCCCAAATCTGGCCGATAGCGGTGGGGTGATCCTCTCTCTTCACAGCTCTCAGGCTCTCCCACTGGCAACGTTTCAGTCTCGGTCGACATTCCTTCCATTCCTCATTACTCTGACCCTGCTCAAGAGTCCACCCCAAAGAAGTCCATGTAGCTCAGACTGAGAGTCTTCAGGCCATCACGTCACCCGCTGCCACATGCAGAAATGTTCTGTATGTGTTTCAGGAAAGGAAAGTGAGACACAGACTGAAAGCAGGGCTGCTGCTAACAGTTTCCAGGAGGTACTGAAGGGGAATCACACAGATCAAGAAAACGTTCCTGCATAACTTAATCATTAAGATGTAAACAAAGTCATTCATAGTGGTTCGACTCGATTACTTCATTCTAGAGGAACTTGCCCAGTCCGAGTGTTTTACAGTGGTGGTGAATGAACCCAGATGTCTGAAGATGTTTAATGTCTCTAAAGCTACATCACAGAAAGCTATTACATGAAACAATTATGTTTCTGGCCTGACGCCTGAAACATTGTTCTCTATTTGATGCCTGAGACAGTATTTGTCTGCAATGAACCCTTTCATTCCAAACTCTGAATGACGTAGTTCACTTAACCACTGGATTATGTGGACATTTTGAAAACTCTCTGCATTGTTTGCCTTTAAAAGGTCGATTAAACATTAACTGGGGCAAAAGTGAGCCTCAAAGGTGAGGCTGACATAAGCCTACTATTTTGGGAGGTTTCGTTTTCTTCTATTATTTACCATTTCGACTATATTCTGCAGTTATTTCCTAACGTTTTTCCATTCTCATTCTCATAGCCAATTTCTGAGACTGAAATGTCCAAAAGTCAATTGCACAACAATCCCACAGTGATCCCACTTGAATGCATGCATGTTTCTGCAGTGATGCAAACACACCGCAACAGTCGACAGCTATGACTGTGCCACCTGCTGGTTCACTTTCTGAATGAACTTCACGACAGCTCACCACCCCCCCGCCTAGGAGCGTGCAGCCACTGGCCTACCAGTTTGTTTGGCATGGGGGGTTGCCTAGTGACTCAACACATCCGTAAGGGCTGCATTCATATATTTCCTAATCCTCTTGTGTACCAGATGTACCTGACACACAGGTAGAGCCTGGGCAGGTTCATTCATGTTTCTGCCCTCTGGCGTCACGTGCGGAACAAGACCTTATATGGCCTTTTACCTGAAATCCAGTCAGTGGCAGCCGTCTTATCTTCCCTCTGTTGATCAACTGAGGCAACGTTTGTGTGTGTGTGTGTGTGTGTGTGGAGGCTTAGCAGTGGGTTCTTGCAGGGCGGTAAATCATGTAGAGACTCTTTCTTTATACCTGGACCTATTACATTTACATTTACAGCATCTGACAGACGTTCTTATCCAAACTGACATACAGCTGTGCTTTACAGCCCACAAAAAAAACTCGCTCCTCACATTAGTAAGCCCAGTTTAAAAATTAAGAGCTGCTAGAAGACCACTGTCCTACCAGAGATGGAGTTAATCCACCACGGCCCTCAAATCACACAGAAGACATTTTTGGGTGATGTTTGTGTTAGTGTATGACATGAACGTGTAGATGTTTCCCTCAGTGCTCAGTGAAGACAATGAGGGTCTCAGGAGTTGGGACAGTCAGTGGAAGCTCGTTCCACCATTTTGATGCCAAAACTGAGTCGACCTTTGAGAAAAGGTTGATGCAGTAAGCGCGGGGTGATAAATGCTGATAGGTCAGGCCGAGCTGGATCATTTTTGGCTGTGTAGGCGAGTGTATGAGTTTCAAATCTAATGTCATCGCTGCCTATTAAATAGGTTGACATTTCTCCTAAGAAAACACTGACACACATGTTCCAAAAACGAGCATGATGTTTGTTTCCACTTTGTTCGTGCCGAATAAGGTCATAGGTGTTCTGCAAGCTTTGTTTTGTGTTTTCGTTTTGTTGGCTCGCACAGGGGAGATCCTTACGCCCACACGTTCACGGTTATCTCTGCGAGGGAGGGAACACAGTGTGAGTTTCCATCAGCCTCGGCCCCTGCTCTGTGATCAAATGAGCCAGGGAATCGAATGCAGTCATCCCAGGGTGTGCCTGGAGCGTGCGGGTGGGCTGGGGACTGGCATCTGTGGTGAAATAAGTGGAAATATTTCCACAATGCTAGTGGGCCACACCATGACCAAGCCCACTTTTGCTACATGAGGTCACTCTGTTTGCTTGGATGGGCCTCCTAGATGCACCAAAAACACTGTTAGCAATGGAGAGACTGCATTCTATTGTATGCACAAGAGGCCACACAGCTAATATTTAGAATACAACGCTTTCAATAGCAGTGTGTGCAACAGTTGCTTTTACACCACTTGGTATTTAGCCAAGTCAAGTC
Source organism: Hydrocynus forskahlii (assembly GCA_037974365.1). Taxonomy (NCBI): domain Eukaryota; kingdom Metazoa; phylum Chordata; class Actinopteri; order Characiformes; family Alestidae; genus Hydrocynus; species Hydrocynus forskahlii. Next base: position 14,006,033 of record JBBPCX010000032.1, on the reverse strand, counting down.
AAATCAAGTTGGTCTTTATAGTCATTTCAACGCTGTACCCAGTAAACAGTGAGATGACACAATATTCCACCAGGACCAGCACAAAGTACATAAAATACAAGACACACAAGGAGTGACATGACAGGACTATACAGAGTGCCAAAAAGACAGACTATGTGATTCTTTCTAACAGACTTGAAGAACTTTCCTCAGAAAATACACGTTCTTTTTATTTTTATCATTATGGGGTTTTCCATTTATACTCATTTCTCCGTACTCCATTTGTTTGACCTGGATCAAAATGTTTTTAAAATGAGGAACACTGTGCATTGAATCAGGGTTTTTCAAACTTTTTACTGATCCTGCAGGCGGTAGTAACCTAGTGGGTTACAAACTTGCCTGTGAACCCGATGACCGCAAAGTTGCAGGTTCAACCCCCCCCCACACACACACAAACACTTTCTACCATTGAGCAAGACACTTAACCCTCAGTTGCTCTAGGGGGGCCGTCCCTGTAACTAATGACTGTAAGACTGTCCCTGTAACTAATGACTGAAAGATTCCCTCTAACTAATGATTGTAAGATTGTCCCTGTAACTAATGACTGTAAGACTGTCTCTGTAACTAATGACTGTAAGACCATCCCTGTAACTAATGAGTGTAAGACTGTCCCTGTAACTAATGACTGTAAGACTGTCCCCGTAACTAATGACTGTAAGACCGTCCCTGTAACTATTGGAAGTTGCTCTGGATAAGGGTGTTGGCCAAATGCCACATCATTTGCTGTAATCAAACTGGAACCAAGATAGATTTTCCCTCTGGAACACTGATGGCCTGTATCTTAACTCTGGACAGCACTTTGAAAATAAAGAGCGACACTGAAAGGGTAACGTAAAACCTTACTTCATCTGTCATATGACAGTGTCCACCAGGTGGCAGTCTGAGTCTAACTTTATCATCCCTAGAGTGTACCAGGTGTGCAATCAAGACCCAAATCTCAACTTGAATTCATGATTTTCAGGTCTGTTTTAACAGCTACAACCTGTCTATGCAACATTTGTTACTGTATGTCTGTATTGCAATATTTAAAAAGGAACATACTCATTCCACACAATAGCTGCATACATTAATGCAAGTTGATAGAAATTAAAATGCCATAGACCAATAGAATCAGTCAAATAACCTGAAGATAATGCAGTAGCACTAAAAGCACAAAGAAAACACTGGATTCCCAGATTCTGGTCATGAACAAAACCTTTAATAGGGTGTAACTGTGTGTAAAAAAAGAGCACATGGCAGTCTCATTGTTAGAAAATATAGCTGCAATTTTATAATGATGACACATAGGAGCCTGTGGGACTAATTTGAACCATTCATTAAGCCTCTAAAATCCCCAAAGATTTTATTTATACATTGGCTTGTATTTTAAAAAAAGAGAAGTAATCACTCCATGTCCATGACCCGCCCATATTGCACGTGAAGGGATAATACATACAGTTGTCATAATGAACATGGATTTCAAGTGCTGGTAGATAACCTAATCAAGTTGTTGTATTTCTCTAAGAGTAGTGACATGTTTATGCCACATGTGCACTAAAACTGCATTGCACAGTTGCTAATTGGAGCTGTGTTATAGGAAAGTGATGCTAGCATACGACAGTTAGAAAGGAAAACACACCATAAATAAGGCCCACGGACATGTTTGTAGAGAGAAGTTAAAAACTCATTTGGAGACCATTGTGACAATACAATACAATTCAATACAATACAACGTGATAAGCATGTGATTAGAGGTCCTGAAAACTAATTACACATAGTCTCAGTGAGAAGCACATGAAAGCATATTAGTTCTACAGTTCTCTGGGAACTCCACTTCATCTCTCAGTAAAAGGACAATTTTGTCAGATCAGATCACACAGTTGGGCTACTTTTGATGTGTCATCTAAGGAGGATATTTTATTGGAGAAAAATAGCCTAGGCAATTCCTAACTGGAGTTTTAAGTGTTATTTCAAATGCTTACCACCAGGGACCGCAATTGTTAGTGTGTTGCATTTAACACTGTTTCACGCTCTTCTGCCCCCGGTGGCAGGCATATTTGGTGATCGTTTGTGGAAGCAGTCTGAAGGGGTAGAATTAGGGCTTGCATTCATCCCAGTGGGAATGTAATACATGCTCTCTAAATAACTCTGATCCAGCGATGGATGGCCTTTTGCTTCTGATTTTGGTGCCTGGCTCGCTGAGCTTCCATATCCCATGCTGTTTTGATGGAGTGTAGTGGAGACAGAGCTCTCTGGATGCCGTGGTTGCTGGGCAGGCTGAGAATGTAGTGGGGCAGCATAGGGCAGGTACTGGGGCGTATATAACCCTGGACCATGGAGCGAGGGGTATGGAGCAGCATTCGGGGGATACATACCAGAATGGGACACAGCCTGCTGAGGTATTAGAACTTCAACATATTGTCCTATTTCTGGATCAAACAGCATTTTTCTCAGTGGCTGCACTGGTACTTCAATATAGAAGTACTTTCCAGTTTCAGGGTCCAGAAGCACACGCCGAGGGCCCTGCCCATATTCAAGCCCACTGGCATTTTCCGGGTACAAGACACCACCACTCCCAGGACCCTCACTTCCATAGTCATGACCAAAAGTGGGAGGTAAATCATGTGGATTGAAAAACTGGGATCGAGGGTCCAGAGCCATATTGGGTGAACGGCTGTGCACACAATAAGCCGCACCACTTGCAGCATGTGGTGATGGGCGATTGGCTAAATGCCTGTCCATCTGTTGACTGGAAGGTGGTTGCTGTTCATCGCCGTATGACTGTGGGACTGGAGCAGGGCAGGGATATGAGTGGTGCAAGAGTTGAATCATTGCTGGGGCCTGCGGTACCGTGGCCTTCGGTGAGGCTGACGGATGATTTAAGGGCTGGCTGTCTTGTTTGCACTGATGAGGACGGACCTGGGCCTGTGGAGGTGCACCTGAGTATGGAAGCCCCTGCCCTGGTGACGGCGGGGCTGGTGGTGTGCGGTTTTGTGAGCCATGGAAGGGATGACCAAGATGTGGGTGGGAAGCTGTTGGGCATGAGCATGGAGACTGTTTGTTGTTGGGATGGTACCTGTTCAGCCTTCTTGGGGGCAAATCAGAAATCAGCAAAGGGCTAAAACTTTCTCGCTCATCATAGCTGGGAGGATCATCTGAAGCATGCAAATGGAAGTTGTCTTTATGTAGTTGGTTATAAGCTGATGCTGTACTTAAAAGCTGTTTGTAGGTGTGGCCTTGTGATGAGACCGGCAAGACTGTATGACTCGAAGGCATCACCTGCTCTTGACTGACTGTGACGTTCTGTTGTTGCTGGTTACTGGAGTTTTGCACTGAAGTGGTAGATACCTGCTGCCTGTTAGCAGCTACTGAGGTTGTTGTTGAGTTCTGCACAGAGCTTGACACCGTTGTTGCTGGGATAGATGGAGGTTTGTAGCTGGAAACTGCTGACACAGCTAATTTCTTGGTGCTGCTTGATGCAGCCTCTGTTGATTGCTCCTGGTGTGTCATTGCTGCAGAGGTCTCATTTTTCTTAACATCACTCTTCAAATGTGTTTGCTGTTTGAAAATAGATGTTGGTGTGATGTCTGTTTTAGGAAAGTCACTTGACATTGACCTAACTTCTGTAAATGGCTGTTTATAGCTGGGTTTCGGTGGCACAGACGGTTTTGGTCTGTCACTGGATATTGACCTCACTTGTATGGGTAACTCAATCTCTTTGGATGTGGTCACTGCCTTTGCATGACTTTTTGTATTGCTAGAAATGGATCTCATCTCTGCCCTGCTTGATTGAAATTTTGTCACAGAACTGGCATGGTTTGTCATCTTCTCTTCCTCCTTCAAAGGCTGTAATGAAGCCGCTTGACTCTGATTGTCCACCAGTGTTTCACTGGGATTGATCCTCAGCTCCTTGGGCTTTGGGGAGCTCCTAAGCAATGAGACACTCTGACATGCCTGTAGGGTACTGTCAGTGGATGTCTTCTGTTCACAAGTCACATTAAATTCTTCTTTTTTCCCTTTCTGTGATTCAGTTGAAACACTGTCTGATGCACAGATCTGCAAGGGGACTTCTAGTCTGTTGATGTGCTTGGCAGTGGCACTGGTACCTTCATTTACAATGTCACAAACCCCAATGTCAGCTTGCATTCCTTTTTCTTTCAGTAGCATGGACACTGAGTGGCTACTGCTCGTCAGGTGAGTCTTCGCCTCAGGTGTGGCAGGGCTTGCTGGCTTCTGTGTAGCGCCTGGCGTACCATCCTGCAGAAACACTACTGTTGAGATTTCTTTACTTGCAGGTCTCGGAGGCATTTCTAGATTTGTTCTCTGTTCACAGCTTTCAGAAGTTGTAGACGTGGTGTTGCACTGTTTAGAAACAACAAATGTCTCCGTGTCAGAGACTTGAACATTTGCTGTCTTTGGCTCTGGCTCCAACTTGAACCTTGGCAAGGATTTGTCTGCTATTTCTGTAATATTGTTATCTTTGCTTTTGTCTGAATTCATCTTTGTCTCTGAACTGTCAGGTGTTTCAGGTAAGTTAGATGTTTTATGGTCAGATGCTTGCTTGTCCTTCCAGCTGACAGCTTTGCATTCAATATGCAAGGCATGAGGAACTTGAGGTTGTACTTCTTTATTGTTTTGAGTAACTTGGTCCTCTGCAGAGAGGGTGGTGTTTGGAACTTTGAAGGACAAACTGTAGGTGTTTTTTACCAGCTTCCTAACATCCCTAACTTTATGCATAACAGGTTTTGGCTTCATTTTTTCAGTATCTTCTTCATTCTCTAGATTTTCCTCAGGTGTTTCCTGTGAGTGAAATTCACATGCTGAGTCTTCAGTCGGGTGATCAGGAGAGAGAGAAACTTTCAGAGAAGACTTCTTTTTGTCCTTAATGGCACCAGGCTTCAGTGTTATTTCAGGGGTTTTTGACAAGAACATCCTCCTGCACTGCTGTTGTTTATTGGTTTCTGGCATTGCAGGGTCCTCCAAATCCCTGTTTGCTATTCTGCTATGTGCTCTTGCAGCTCGGGTGGCAATACAGCTTGTGTTCCTGGCAGTGGTATTTGTTGAGTCACAGCTGTCTTTATCTCCAAAGCTATGAGGGTCTGCTTCCTTGATTGTTTGTTTCTTCTGTATTTTGCTTTCAAAAGGATCTACCATTCTGGGCCTTAGCTGATCGCTCCCTGAGGTTTTGCCCTGAAGTGTAACTATGCCAGTGTTACTGTACGTAGGTATAAAATTGGCTTTGAAGAATGGTTTGGGAGGAACCTTAGGTCCACATTTCTTCTTTTGAATATGGGTGCTTCTTTCCTCTCTGCCGGCAAAGTCTTCAGAGGACAGACTGCCTTCAGATGGCAGGCTAGAACTTAAACTGTGCCTCTCTAAGTTGCTTGATGGTTGTACAATGAGAGTTTCAGGGTGTTTCTTTTTATCCTCAGACAGACTTGAATCTTCACTTCTTGAGGGTTCTTTGGGATCTGTCTCAATTTTCTTTGAAAGGACACTCTTGATAATGCAAGAAGCCATTCTTGTCTTGGTTGAGGTTTCTTCGAAAGATGCAGACTTCTGCAGCATCTTCTTATTTGTCTGAGTTTCAAGTTCACCTCCAAAGGTATTCTCACTGCTGTCTGCTGCTGGGGTGCTATGCTGGCGAAATAGAGTGTCTCTTGAGCGTCTCTGTATGGCCGGGGAATCCAAAACATTTCCTGCATTCTCAGTAGACTTTGATTCCTCAGGGTTGCGTCTCTTAAGCTGGATCTGCCGTTTTGGGACTGTCCTCTTTCCCCTCCTGGGTTCCTCCTTGCTCTCCAGTGCTACATCCACACATTCGAAACTGCCCATCTCAAAACGCTTTGTTGGGTCCAGGGTACCATGGGGCAAAAAAGAGGAAGTGTGGCATAAGCGATCATCATTTTCATGTAATGCTGTGCCACGCAAATCCGCATAGGACATCCATGTAGAAGCACCAGAGCTGTCCACGGTAGATGGCTGTGAAACATTTGTAGATGACCTGTGGCTCGAGCTATAGACATCCAAGTATTCCCCCTGAGGGCTGGAGAGGCTCCTAAAGGCCAGGTCTGTGAGCCACTTCACTTCATTATCTGCCTCATCAAATTCACTTCCCATACTGGAGATCTCACCAATACATCCTGAAGGAAGATGACCAGCACCACTGTGTTTGATCTGGAAAGCCGATTGGACCTTCTTGGCGCCACTCTTGTTCTCTTTTTGTACACCCTGTGCTCTGAGAAGACTCTGTTGCTGCCGAGTTGTCAGGGGAGACTCAAAATAACAGCGAGCTGGAATTCCAGACTTTGGGTCTCCGCTTGAGGGAGCAGCGCTGTAGCTTGCAGGCTCTTTTCTATTCCTGTCGCTGAATGACAGCTCAACCTGTTCCTCTCTGTAACTACCCTCCGCTATGTTCTCCGCCTCTTTTTCTAATGTGTCCTCCTCCTGTACCACCCTTTCTTCACTCCACCCCTTGTTCCTGCATGGCTTATCACACTTTCTATCACTGTCACAATGGAAAATTTGCGGGCTTTTCCTAGTTCTACAGCCAAGTGGATTCTCACTACCTACTGATTGTCCATCTAACACTTCTGTTCCACTGCAGCTGTCATTCCCTTCCAAAAACTCTCTCTCCTCTATTGCAGGTGCTGTCTTTGACGATGTTTGCCCCAAATTTGGGGAATTTGGCTTTTCATGTGTATTTAACCCTGACATACTGTCATTCATTTTTATTATTGCACTTTCATCCATTTGTACTACAGATGTTTTGGGAACAGGAGACTCAGATATTGAATGGTTTATTATCTGAATTGGGCCGAGAAAGTCTTTGCATTCATCCAAAGCAGAACTGCAAATCTCAAAGGGCTCTTTGGAGCCAACAAACTGGTCTTGGTCAACTGACACCACTGAAGGAAGATCCACCTCCTCACTGGTTGACTGATAACTCTCTCTCTGTCCCAGAGTGTTACAAGGCTCTGGGACTGGTATATGATCACTACATCTTTCAGGCGATCTTTGATCTCTTATTTCAGGGGAAGGTGTTGCATCTCTTGGTACACTTAAAGCAGCTGATGATGGTCTAGATCTGTCCTGTGAGGCTAATGAAAGGTTTGAGATGGTTGAGTTAGCCTGGTTTCTAATCTCATCTGTGGGCTGTATAGTCGAACTTTCAGCACTTCCCTCTTGATCAGCATATTGTTCCAGGACATTTTCTTGGGGTGCAACAACTCTGTATGTTATTCCCTCAATCTGAGGCGACTTTGAGCTTTCTGCAAGGACACTACATTTTACAGTTGTAATTTCAGGAGAACACGTGGCAGATATCAGTTCAGGCGAAGGAGCTGTAGGTGTGGAATCAGGTGTTAGAAAATTTTGTCTACTTTCTGGTGTAGAAGTGAAGCTCCTTGACTCAGGTGTGAGGCAGAGCTTTGAATCAGGTGAGGAAACTGAACCTCTGTAATCTGTAGGTGTTACTGCATAATCTGTTTCTGGGATCTCAGGTGTGGATGATAAAGCTTCGGGTTCAGCTGAAACAACCTTTCTCTCAAATTCTGGTGAAGGGCTGATGGTGTAACCCACAGGTGAATGTATTACCACAGATGTCTCTGAGGAATGAGCAGCCAGTAACGAATCAGAGACTGAGCAAAACTCACTAACCTCTGGTGATCCACGACCCTTTGATGTGTCCGAGAGGAACGACAATCTTCCAGGATCAGGTGAGTCTGCTACTTCTGTTGTTTCAGAAGAAACGGTTGAATGAAACATTATTTCTTCGTTTTCCTCAGAAGAAAGAGCAGGTGATGGTGCTGTGGTAGATTCTTCTGATAACCATGCTGTATCTTCTTCTGAAGGAGTTGACAGCAACCTCCTAGATTCAGAGGGGGAACTTGTGTCCATGTGCACTGGTGAAGAAGACATTTCTTTGAGAACGGGTGTTAAAGCCCTTACTGAAGGATCTGGTGTTGAGGCGTGACTCTGGATAGGAGAAGGATCTCTGTTTCCAGGTGAAGTTTTCAGATAAGTTGAACAGTCACTCTGCAGATGTGAAACTTCTTCTGTAGGTGAACTAATATCAGGCAAAGAGACCCTTGCATCTTTCTCCTCAGGGTTACTGACCTCATTCTTCTCCTCTCCAGAAGTTTCTGATTTAATTATCTCTAGTGAGGATGCATGTAAAGGCTCGTGTGTGACTGTGTAGAGCTGGTCATTTGAAAATTGGCTTTCTCGCTCTTTAGGTGGGGTCCTAGTGTCTCTTAGCACAGAGTCACTCTGTTCTGGGATACAGGTTTCAGATAAGAGGTCAGAAGGGATTGTGTCTTGTGATAAATCAGTAACTGTAACATTAGAGTCTCTATACTGAGACTCTGACATTACTAGCTGCTGGGTAGATGATTCTATATTTTCGGTTTCTTGCATAGGGGTGTTGTCTTGAGACAAATTACATTTTTGCTGTGACTGGTCACTGTCCTCTACTTCAGGTGGTGAAGGTAAGCCATTTTTAGAGGCAGAAGCAGGTTTATCATTCAGCAAGGCTAAATCTGTTGGTTCCCCAGTCTCAGGTAAAAACAAATCCTTTGTATGTTGAAGGGAAACTGCGTCTTTTGAGTCCTCGAATGTATCGCTCGTGTCGCTCAGCTGCTCCAAGCTCTGGGCACTATGATAGGATCCCGATGAATCGTTAACATCTTCTGCTGGTAAATGTCGCTCCACATCCCTTTTCAGACATGAAGTGGAAGCTGGGCTGCTGGAGAGAGACTCGCTGTCATCCCCAAAAATGTCGCAAAGGCAAGTCGTTTCAGATATGGCACTGCGAGAGCTGGGGATACTGGTGATGTCGAAGATCTCCACGCGATTGGGCCCGTCCCTGTGCCGGAGGTTGAAGTTGTGTGGAGCACTGCGGAGGAATGAGTAGTCGCCCCCCTCTAGAACCCAACTTTCCATTTCTTTTCTCTGCACACAGTGTACTGTTTCTCAGCCTGGGTTGGACCGCCTCCTGCTTTGGAAACGCGATGAAGCCCTGTTTCTGCCATTCAAAAGTTTTCAGGCCTGGAAAGATAATAAGAAAATATGAGCCAAGCATAGAAATGCAATTTGTAGTTTTACATATTTAATGTCAATAGATCTTTTTTTGTAGATTTGGATAAAATCGTTTAGTAGGTCACATACTGATCATTAGTGTGTAGGAATGTCTTTCATATATTAATAATATAAATACATATTGAGGTACACAAGCACACTTTTTGGAAACATGGAGAAGATAAAACAAGCATCAATATTTAATACAAGCTGTAAATGATACTTCAAGCTCTTCAAGCACAACAAACATGTTGTATTCTTTAATTATATATAGTATATATACCCATACATATATATACACACA
>JBBPCX010000032.1:13971505-13982031 GCA_037974365.1 Hydrocynus forskahlii | reverse complement strand
TGTGTGTGTGTGTGTGTGTGTGTGTGTGTGTGTGTGTGTGTGTGTGTGTGTGTGTGTGTGTGCGAGAGAGAGAGAGACTCATTGTAAAGCAACTGTTTCCTAAGAGTTTGACCTTTTGTTGGTTTACATAACAGACATATGTGAGCGTAACCATTCAAAAATCGTTTTTTTTATCAGCTGCCATGATTCTCAATGAGGTTCCGGGGAAGAACATGGGTGTTTATATAATAAAATAATGCCATTAAAGGTCATATGTAAGCCAACACTCACTCTCTCTCTCTGTCTCTCTCTTTCTCTCTCTCTCTCACTCTCTCTCACTCTCTCTCTCTCTGTCATGCAAGCAAGTGATTCATATTATGTTAATCCCTGTCAGACTGACGGACGCAGGCAGACGCGGGGACACGAGCCGTGAGGTCATCGCTCAGACATCTCTCCCTGTCTGTCTGTCTGTCTATCTGTCTATCTCACACACTCGCACACACTCAGATACACTCAGACACACTCGGGTGAATATCTTTAAAGGGTCTGTTGGAGCAGCTTGTTGGAAAATATGGAGGTGCAGGGTAAGGAGTTGACCGATGTAGATTCGGTCGATTATTTTAGATTTATTTTTATGTATTTATTATCTGTATGATGTGAAATATGCTGTGTGTTCTCTGTAGAGGATGTGTTTAGAACACCAGTCCAGGTTGATGTGGTGGACACCCTGGAATCAGACAAATTTAGTGCCTTTTCTATCGATCTATCTATCTGTCTATCTATCTATGTACATACAGTACTGCGCAAAAGTCTTAGGCATCTATGAAAATAATATTTAAAAACCGATTGAGTAGTGAGTGTTTTTACATTAATCACTAAATATACTAAATAATACTAAAAAGAACATACAAACACCATTCTACGGTAAACAGTGATGTTATGTTCAGTATATCAGTCAGTTCTTTGGTGGAAGTTCAGTATTACTGTAGTTTCATCAGAAACCTGGTTCGACTCGATCAGTCCTTCATTAAATTAAATCAGGAGCTGCTGATGGAGTTTCACAATCCAAACAACGGCTGGAGGAACCGAGGAGGAATCTGGAACCGAACCTGTGTTCTCACCAGCTCACACAGTATCGACTACTTTTACACACAGAACTAATCCTGATACTTTTACTGCTTTACTGTTTGTATGTATTGTAATGATAACTTTGCTAGCACATACTCAGAAAGAGTCTTTAAACAGTTTCCATAGGTGCCTAAGACTTTAGTACAGGACAGTATGTGCATAATAGAATGAACTGGAATTATTATTATTATTATTATTAACTGTGACAAAAGGGTCAATTTGACATGAACCTTTGAAAAGCTGTAGAAGTGCTGAAGTCTGTTTAATTTGTTTTGTTGTGTGTGTGTGTGTGTGTGCGTGTGTGTGTGTGTGTTCTGCAGTGTTTCAGATGGGCAGTAGCAGCAGTAGCAGGCTCTTCAGTACTCTGGCTCAGTCTCTGAGCAGCCCCCCGCTGCCCCTCGCCCACGTGGACCCGGAGGAGTGTGAGTTTGAGCAGGCGGACCCCGAGGCGCTCCTGCGTGAGTGTGAGGAGGTCCTGAGGAACCGGCCGCCGCGGCCGCACCGAGACTTCACCCGCATCCGGGCCAGCACCCCACACAACCCCCAGATCCGCATCATGCAGTGGAACATTCTCGCTCAAGGTAAACGTCCATCCCTGCCAAACCAGGACCTGCAAATCTGCTAACAGCCACATGTTCTACATTTACCTGTATTTTAATTTCCCCATGTTCCAAATGGAATCAGAAATCTTTACAGGTCCTGGAAAATTGCTTATGGTACGACTGCACGGACTCACAGAGACAAGAACAGTATAAAATATAAAGTCTAAATAAATCCAATAAAAACTCAGTATGAAATACACTGATATATATACACACATACTGGGTATAAATACTACACATAAATAACTTGCAGTTCAGTGAAACACTAGTGGTGAGGAGTCTGTTACTGCTGCAATAGAGATCAGTGATAGATCAGTAATATTGACAGAAGTTGTGATATTTCACATGGTAAGTTTGATTCCCGTGCGTGTAATGGGGGGGCGGTGTGGTCCTCCCTCTACCCCGTTACTCATTCAGCTCAGTGTAAACTAGTATGGGAGACTGTTAGCTGATATTAGGGTTAGCGTTGGTTCTCTTCCACGTGCATTAAGCCACGCCAGGGGGAGCCGTAGTTAGTGGGTGAAACTGAAGCTATTCTCCCCAATCTTTATTATAGGAGTCTAACATGTTTTGATCGTGTCTCAATTGTGTAACAGGATTGAACATAACAGCTTTGAGTTTTTTATACAAAATCAGCAAATACACATACAGTGGTCAACAACTGTCCATACTAATGTCAAAACCTAAAGAAAAACAAAAAATGATCATTTAATTCCATAATTTCAATAAAATGTCAGTTTTCAAGACTTACCTTAAAGTTCTTGTTCTTTTCTGTACAAATAAAACAGCGGTCGTTGCATTTCATAGTTTCATTTCAATTCACTCTCATTCATTTCAATTCACTCTGGGCCTGGAATGATGGCGGACAAAAACAGCCAAAAGCTTGAAATCAGGATCAGGTTTGAGGACAGTATAGGAGATGTAGAATGTGAGCAGGAGCATCTGCTGTAGCCTCGCGATGGTGTTTAATGGCCGTTCTGTTTTCTGCAGCTCTGGGGGAGGGTAAGGACGGGTTCGTGCGCTGCCCGATGGAGGCGCTGAACTGGGCCGAGAGGAAGTATCTCATCTTGGAGGAGATCCTGACCTACAAGCCGGACGTCCTGTGCTTGCAGGAGGTGGACCACTATTACGACACCTTCCAGCCTGTATTGTCCCGCCTGGGCTACCAGAGCAGTTTCTGCCCGAAGCCCTGCTCGCCCTGCCTGGACGTTCAGGACAACAACGGGCCGGATGGCTGCGCCCTGTTCTTCAGCCGCCAGCGCTTCCAGCTGCTCTGCACCAACCACCTGCGTCTGTCGGCCATGATGTTCAAGACCAACCAGGTGGCCATCGTGGCCACCCTGCAGTGCCGGGCCACGGGCCGGACGTTCTGCGTGGCCGTGACGCACCTGAAGGCGCGGAGCGGCTGGGAGGCCTTCCGCAGCGCCCAGGGCTCGCACCTGCTGCAGCAGCTCAAGGTCATCAGCGGCCAGCAGGGGGCGCAGGCGGAGAGCCTACCCATGGTGGTCTGCGGGGACTTTAACGCGGAGCCGGGCGAGGAGGTGTACCGCCGCTTCCTGAACTCCCCGCTCGGGCTGGACAGCGCTTACCGCAGGCTGAGCGCCGACGGAAACTCCGAGCCGCTCTACACCAGCTGGAAGATCCGGCCGAGCGGAGAGAGCCGCAGCACCCTGGACTACATCTGGTTCTCCCGCGCCGGCTTCAGCGTAGACGCCGTACTGAGCATGCCCAGCGAGGAGCAGATCGGACCGGACCGCCTGCCCTCGTACCACTACCCCTCAGACCACCTCTCGCTCGTCTGCGACCTCAGCTTCACCCAGGATCCTCACCGGCTCATGTAACCCAGTCACTGTAGCCCCCTCTCACGGGGGTCCCGAGCAGCTCAGGACATTCCGTGCGTGTGTGTGTGTGTGTGCGTGTGTGCGTTTGTAGCCCAAATCTACCTGGATTAGTTTTACCTGGGGAGGTCGTGTACTTTGATTTCCACCAACTTCCCTAAAATTCTGCACAATTTAAGTCTTTGAGTGGTTTGATGTGAAGTTCGCTTTTCTAGAGAAGCTTGTTGGTCAGAATGGTTGCTATCAGACGTCCGAAACACGCAATACCTCTACGAGCTACCTCACAGAGCTATAATGGGGAACGTGAATTAATTTATTCTGAAATAAAAATGATGAAACTATTTTGAATTATGAACGTGTTGCCTGATATCTGAGACGTTGTTTTATAATAAGGTTTTGTTCTAAGAAGTATTTTTTCATGAGTTCATGCTGCTCTTTTCAAATTGGCCTTTCTGATCCCTTACAAATATCCTTACAGAAGCTCCTCTCGTGAAACTAATCCAGCTCTGGTTCGCACGACCGAACGTGGCAGGGAATGTGTTTACGGTGCAGCACGTGAAGAACAGGATGCACAGGAACTCCTGATCCTTACCTGCTGAATCAGGACTATGTTCTTAAAGCGCCTCAGTTTAACTGAGTTAGATGGACTTCATCATTCTCTGGTCACTAGAAGTTGTGCAACATTCCATTATTCATTGTTCCAGCTGAATGATTTTAATATATTGCGAATTCAGGACCTTCTCAGAGTGGGAACTGCTCCAGGTGTTCCATATATGCTGTATGACTGTACCGTTTCTTTCTAAAAGCACTGTAAGTGCCAGTTCATATGCCATGGACTGGTAATATAAATGTCTATTTACAAGCATACGACTTGCTTTGTTCTTTAACTGTGGGGTAAAATGAGGCTTTGTTTATGAATTGCTCCAAATTTATCAGCATTTTTACATGTTCTACAGAGCCAATATTGGTATTCACCACCTTTTAAATGACTTGGTGGACTCGCACGTGGCAGAAGTTTATTAGTCCTGTGGTCTAATTTACATTTGTCTTTTTTCTAAAACTGTAGTTTTCTTCTGTGCGGTTCCTGCTCAAGCCTTGTTTGGAGTTTTTGATGTCCCCTGCACTCCTCTTGGAAAAGAGCAGTCTTTATGCTGACCAAGAAAGGACGATGCTGATCCTTTAATCTAATCTGTTCTGGACTGAACCGCTCCGAGAGCACGGTGGAAGGAAGAACGTCTTGGAAAGTTGCCACATGCGCTGAGAGCCCTTCCTTCAACAAGAGAGCCCAGAACAAGCCAGCTGAGGTCGATTAGTCGTCCTCCTCCTTTATTCCATTGCTAAAATCTAAACTAAACTAGAGCTAGAGCTAAATCTGATCTGGCACTACAGATCACCTCGAAAGGAGAGACGTGATCGGGTAGAGGTTGGGTTTCGAGACTTTTAGAGTAGGATTTCAAAGGAAAGCAGTTGAGATAGACCACAAATCTGAGATACGGAAAACAAGCACATCCTCCTTCTAAATGCAAACTGGTGGAAATCTTGAGGTGCTCGACTTTTAACGAGGAACTGTGTTCTGGTGACTCTGGTGCCCCAGGCATGCGTATGTATGTTTGTGTATATCCAGTATGCATCAGCTCAGTCTATTCCAACATGTGTACAAGCATTCTTAAACACACCAGACTGCATTTCTGTGAGAAAAACGGACATATGATAGCGTGGTTGCATTTTTAAAAAATTCTCAGCAGGATCTTCAACCGTTGCCTTCTCGAACTCTCTTCATTCAGCTGCATGGTGTTAACTCAGTCTCTTACCGAGCCATTTATGGTCCAGGACGGCTGAAATTGGCTGACGCAAACAGTTCTCGCCTGAAAGCAGGTGGGAAAATCACTTATAGCAGCATTCACAGGCTGATTATTGTTCATGAAACCACAACGTCCAGTGACCCGTCTTTCTCTAACTGAGCTGTGCTTCAGCATCTAGGTCTGGTTATGAGTCTGCTGTGTGTGGCTGTAAGCCTGATTTTGTCATCACCGACTGACTCTCCGCTACACACTTTTAGGGCGACTCGCCCCTCTGTGCTCTCTCGCCATACATTACCGAGGCGACTCGACCACAGAAAAGACTTTTAAAGGGTTGATAGTCTTCCCAGATCAAAAATCTGAATACACACACAATACATTGGATGTTAAAGAACATTTTCAGTGTTGGAATTTTGCCAAAATTCAATAAGGGCTGGGATGAGAAGCTGCCCCAAAAAACAAATGGAATAAAAGTGATGAAACTCAATAACAATAGTGTGACTGCTTCCACAGTCAGACTATGAGAATAACAACCAATAACAGCCCCTCTGGATTCTGGAGGACGACTTCTGTGGCCTGCAGGTACAATGGTTAAAAAAAACACCTACACTTTCTCAGAGGTGTCCAGACACTTTCTGCTAAAAGGTACATAATCACCATAGAAATGCACTGGTAATAGAATGGAACGCTCTGGAGCAGCTGCACATGAGCCTATACTCACCATAAGCAATGCCAACTGTCGGCTGGAGGGGTGTAAAGCCCCCTGTACTGAACTTCTGGGAAGGTCAAACTGTGATGTGTGGAGTGACGGAGCTCTATTCATTACCTTTTGGGATGAGTTGGAGTAGTTTGTGATCCAGAACTAATCATCCAACCCCAGAACCTGATTTCACTAATGCCCTCGCAGCTGACTGCAATCAAATTGTCACAGCAATGTTACAACACTGCATATTAGGCCTTCCTAGAACATTCAAACCTCCTATTAATAGCCTTGATTTCAGAAGAAACACTGAATGATCAGGTATCTACAGATGTTTGTACATAAAGTGTATATACAGTTACAAAGTGAAAGTACACACATGCATAGTTCCTTAATGTACATAATCAGTCGAATACATGGGCTTTCCTAAATAAACCAAGGACTCATTACGAGGACTATCTAGATTTTAGGCAAAAAAAAAGGCACAAAAATCCACTTCCTTGCATAATCATGTCCTCTATATTTAAATCTACTTGGATACAAGTTTGGATAGGAGTACAACAAAATAAATGCATCAAATATTGAATACTCAATAGAGTTCAGTCCAAACAGACACACAACTTTCTCTCCCTTTTTGTACAGAAGTGTAAAATAATGAGAAAAAGGAAACAGCGGTGGACACACGTAGCAGAAAACAGGTGCTGCGAGGATAAATGCATCGAAAAGGAAAAACATCAAAACCTCAGACAGTGAAATGATTAGGTTCTGAGACGCTAAGAGCTTTCTGAAGACGCAGTTGCTTTTTTTGAAACAGTAAAAAACACTGCCTGGTACAAAATATCAAAAAGAGTTTCTTTTTTCTTTTCATATTTACACAGAGAAAAAGAAAGGTACAATCAACTTCATAGAATTTTGATGTAAAAGAAAACAAGATCTGTGACTCAAGGCAGCTCATCTGTTTTACGTTTGTTCGCTACGAGTATTCGGTCACGTTTATATACAGAGTCCCTTCCACTCCTGATGGTGAGCTGGTGAAAACTGAGGCTTTTCTTTTTCAGGCTTTTTTTTCTTTTCTTTTCGGTTTTATGCATTCTGCCTTTAGCACCCAGCCATAACCTCACAGCTCAGACAGTCTGTCTCAGTCTGAAACCAGTCCAACTGCTGGGGTCAAACAAAAGAAAAACAAAATACTACAACAACGAAAAAATACAGCAACTCCACTGCTCCGTTTCCAAAAACATACTGAGGCTGGAACCTGATAACTGAAGTCAAACATAGTGTTAATGAAAGGGGGTTAGGCTGTGTGTAGTGCTGGTTTTGTTTCTGAAATACTTCAGTCAACCTGATGACCTGCGCACTGGCCATCTGCACTCGACGTGGTTCATATGTAAAAATTCATATGAGCGAGTTCAGTTCTCGTCTAAATGCTGCGGTTCGGTTCTCTCAGCTCTGAGTGCTGCCCTGATCTGTATGTGAGTTTTCTACCGGCGTCTCGATCTTCTGGATCACACCAGCCTCCAGGGACTCCAGCTTTATGATCTTCACGTCCTGTACGGACATGGCTGGCTTCGTGTCTGGCACGGTAACCGTCTCTACGGCAGCCGGGGGGGCAGGGACGGTGGTGCTGACGGCGGGGACGGCCAGCTGCAGGACCTGGGCGCTCGCGGCGGGCCCCGTGACAGGCGCGAGCGTGCGGAGGGTGATGGGACCGCCCCCTTTTGCCGGAGCCGCGGGGAGGGTGATGAGCTGCAGTGTGATCCGCTCGCCGTTCTGACCCTGCGCCGGGACCAGCGTCGGCACCGCCTGAAGAACAACCTTTCCGCCGCTGTGCCCGGCGATGGGGCTGCCAGTCGTCAGGATGGGAGAGGCACCAGTGGGCGAATTGATGGTTACTGTGGAGACCTTCTGACCCTGGGATGTCGTCATAAGGACCGGGACCTGCATGGCCAGCCTCACCGTCCTGAGAGACACACAGAGAGACACAGAGACACAGAGAGAGTGAGAGAGAGAGAGAGAGAGAGAGAGAGAGAGAGAGAGAGAGAGAGAGAGAGAGAGAGAGAAAGGGGAAATAGAGGGGCAGAGAAAGAGACAGAGAGAGAAAGACAACAGAAGGTGGGAGAAGGAGAAATCATGGGTTAACATTTATGTTTAAATAATCTAGAAAGGCATGAAAATGCTTAACATCTGTTCATTATACATCTCAACATCTGACCAAAGCACACTGCACAGATGGACAGACTTTACAAATCTTGCTGAGGTTTATAATGTTTGTAACATTGGTTGTAGTTGGAATATTCTTTTTTTCTGCATATTTTATGACTTTAGATTCACCTTTCTACATTTTTCTTTAATTAAGTCAAATGATTCAATTACGTAATTGCAGTCTTATGGGTCAGCTCAGGGGCTCATTTCACTACATGTTGTGCTTGCGTAACTATGTACGTGCCAAAAAATCTTGAATGTTGCAGTGAATTTCGGTACCTGGGAATGGTCGACGTGGTAGTGGCGGACTGCTGCACGGATACAAGGCCATCGGGTCCTGAGGAGATGATGCTGATTGGTGTTGAAGGCAGCACAGGAGAGACTCTCCCCTTCCTCTTTTTGGGAGTCGTGCAGTCGGCCGCTGTAGGGCTCGGTCTCTTTCCCTTATCAACGCTGTCATCAATATCATCATCATCAATGAAAACTATGTCTTTGGGCATCTCCTTGAACTGGTAAACCAGTCTCTGGCCTTCCACCTTGGAGAGAATCCCTCGCTGGTAGTAATACCTAAACACACAAATATATATTTTCGTTATCAAGAACATCCTCTTAAGTCAGAGGCAAACGGCTTTGTTGGTCTAAATGGAAACAAGTTAACACATCAACACAGAATAATAGAATAACACAGAACAACAAATAATGTAATATTCAATCAACCTTGCAAATAGACAAAAAATTAATTTGCAGAAAAGATCATGTGTACATTTTTAGAGGAGAGAATTAACAGAACTTTTAACACAGAGGTGTTGAAACTTTTGCATATGATTGAATATCAACTATCTAGTAGTGGAATACAGGCTGCAAGACCGGTGCACTTGCCTGAGGGCCCTTCCCATTGTCTCATAGTTCATATCTGGTTTGTTCTTATGCTTGCCCCATAGTTTGGAAACAGCTTTGGAGTCCACCAGTTTGAAGATTCCCTTTTCTTTCTCTGTCCATTTGATGTACTTGGGACAGGTTTCTTTATCCTGCAGGAGGTCCAGCAAAAACTCCCACAGATATGTTGTGGTGCCTGCAACACACATATCGAACATACACAAACAATTACTACATATATTCTGTCTCTTTTCTCCCATACATAGAAACAGATACACACGTACCTCTGCTTTCTTTCGACTTCCTCTTATAGATGAGATCCAAAGAGCCATCACAGTGAGCTCGTGGTGTCTTGGGTTTCCGCCCTGCTGAGAAATAAACAAAAACAAAAAAACAAAGGGAAAAAAAAAAAAGACAAAAGCATTACTAATACTGTCACCCATTAAATGTATGGAAAACACCAAACATAAGCAGTGTGAGACTGTACATGTAATAGGTGCATCTGGTGCACTGAGACTCTCTTATCTGTTGCTGCAGAACTTATCAGTGCCCCATTGCATCCCATCAACCAGCTGAATGGAAAGAACTACAACAGGACCACTGATGATCAGCTATTATTTGATTGGCGGACCAAAAGTGACACAGTGGCACATGGTGGTGCATGTTAGGCACCAAAACAATGGTGATGTTTTTCAACACCTGAGTGTCACTGCTGTGTTGATAACTGTCAACCAGCCATAACCATCCAACCAAGACTGGCTCAGTCATTCCAGGTGTGAGTGGTACCTCTTCTCCTTTTCTGTAGATCCTTTTGCGTCAGCACAGTGATTGAGTCCTCAACTGGGCCTGTCTCCTCAGTGCTCACCTCCACCTCCATCTCAGACAGGAACTCCTCTACACAGGCGCAGAAAAAACATCCATCAAGATGACAGGGAAATGTGTATGTATGTGTGTGGATACACTGGCACATCAAATAAAAACAATAGTGTGTGTGAATACCCGGGCTGTGGTCTCCATGCAGGCTAGCAGGAGAGTCCATGTGCAGCAGAGCTTCAGCCGCCTCAATGGTTTTGTCTTGAACGGAGAACTCCACTGATGAAGGAAAGGGAGAGAGAGACATTATTCATTACAATATATCCCCATTACCCTTAATTCATCACTTTCAGTGTCCAAATAGGGGCAGTTGTTACGACATATATTACAATATGCTTTTCTGAGAATACAAGTACTCCGTGAAAACTGAACTGTACAGGTTGTACATAAGAAAGAATTAGTTCCAAAGTAGTATCTAAGGACCTGACTGCATATAAGCCCACCCAGGGTTCCCAAACCTTGGTTAACATCAAATTCAAGGACCTTTCAAGGACTTTCCAGGACCAATATCCTCAAATTCAAGGACCAC
>JBBPCX010000032.1:13952687-13971405 GCA_037974365.1 Hydrocynus forskahlii | reverse complement strand
ACACATTTTATGATGTTTGCCATTTTATGTAGTCTGCCTCTGGTCAGACTTGGACCTGAAGATCGGAGCTTCTAACTGCCACTCGGGTTAACCAAAATGACTTGTGTCTTTCCTCATAGACTGTAGGGATGTTCTCTATGAGGTTTATGGAGTTTTTTTTGTTTGTTTGTTTCCCGTCCATGTTTGCTTCCAAGCAGCTTAAAGGACTATTATATTCATGTAAGTTTGAATTGACATCAGCAATGGTTAACAATAGTACTATGAATCTACTAGTTCATAATAGATTTTGTAATGAGAATTAGTAAATGATATATTTTTGGTGATGCGTTTGTTTAAATGAACTGCCTTAGACTCAGAATCAGAGCAGAAAGTTAAGCTCTTTGGTCAGGCTTGGGCCTGAAGGTCTGAAAGACTAAAATAAAAAGTATTGGGACGCCTGACCATTACATTAACAGGAACTTTAATGACACTGCATTCAAATCCAGAGACTTTAATATGGAGTTGGTCCCCCTTTGCCACTATAACAGCTTCCACTCTTCTTAGAAGGCTTCCCACAAGATTTTGGAGTTTCTGTGGGAATTTGTGTCCATTCATTCTTTAGAGCATTTATGAGGTCAGGCACTGAAGTTGGACAAGAAGGTCTGATTCAAACTGTCTGTCCCAGTTCATCCAAAAGATGCTGGATGGGGTTGAGGTCTGGGCTCTGTCTTTGTCTCCATGTCTTTATGGCGCTTGCTGTGTGAACTGGGGCACAGTCATGCTGGAATAGAAAAGGTTCTTCCACAAAGTTTGAAGCATGGTGTTGACCCAAATGTCTTAGTCTGCTGAAGTATTAAGATTGTCCTTCACTGGAAGGAAGGGACAACCTGAATTCAGTAATAAAGCCCTGTGTCCCAAAACTTTTGTCCATATAGTGTATATTCTGGTGAAGCCTCCCTTTAATTTTACTGCCCTAATGATGATCGATGACTTAGTTTGGTGTCCATCTTCATGAATTATTGCCTGTGTATGTTTTCATGACCATTTTTGTATATTAATAACTATCTTTATAGCTTTGAGTATCAAACGCTTGCTTGGAGAGAGACGTTTTTGTGTAAAAATGAAAGTGGCAGTCAGTGGACTACTGACATCTGATAAACTGCTGTGATAAAGCGTAATGGTCAGTGTTACCATAGTACATTTACATTTACAGCATTTCGCAGACATTGTTATCCATGAGCGCTCTGTAGTCCACAAGAAAACATGTCCCTCACACTAGTAAACCCAGAATTAAAATTAAGAGCTGCTAGAAGACTAAGATTCTACCACAGATGGACTTAATACTCCACCAGGGCCCTATCCAATCACACACACACAAGTTATTTGTGAAGTTTGTGTTAGTTATGTAGTTTATAACATGAACATGTGCTCAGTAAGAGCTGTGTCTTCAGTCTCTGTTTGAAGACAGTCAGGTTCTCAATAGTTTGACGCTCAGAAGTTGTTCGTTCCACCATTCCACCACTTTCTCAGCTTAAACGAAGAAAAGTCTTGATGCATGTCTTCAACCTTTGAGGAGGAGCCGACTTCTTTGTTCTTGTGCGAGTAAGTGGACGGTGCAAATCGCAATCTAGTTTGCAAAATGACGTTTTCTTTCTGTCTCTGATGGAACTTATCCATGAGTGCTTTGTAGTCCACAAGACAACCCGTTCCTCATACAAGTAAACCCAGAAATAAAATTATGAGCTCCTAGATCTTTTTTTTTCTTCCAGAGATGGACTTAATCACCAATATCCTATGTCTATGACCACACGCAGGGAAGACAGTTTTAAGGTATTAGTGAAGTTTGTGTTGGTTAAGTTAGTTTATAACATGAACATGTGGTTGTTCTCAGTGAGGAGGAGAGTGTTCAGTTTCCATTTGAAGACGGTAAGGCTCTCAGCAGTTCTGATGGTTCATTCCACCACTTCGGTGCCAAAATTGAGAAAAGCCTTGATGCAAGTCTTCGACTTTTGAGGAGGAATAGACTAATGGGAGTAAATGGATCCAGTATAGCTTGCAATGAGACATTTTCTGTCTGCCTCTGAGATAAAGTTGCCTCTCGTTTGGGCCCTGCCTGCACTCTGATCCCAGTGGGAACGGCAGTGCTGGCTGGTTCCATAGCCCATGCCAGGGGGGCATTCCTGAACGTTAGTGTTGTGTGGATATTTGGCACGCAGTTCTGTAGATGCCTAAACCACTGTAGTGGCAGCATAGATGGGGATCTGTTCGTAATCAGCATCCTGCAGGCTGAGCCAGCTTTCTTTGACTGGCATTTTAGTGAGACCAGTGACGGCAGTGTCATATGCAAGGAGGCCGACATGTTATGCATAGAGAAAATGTTTTTTCAGGCAGGGGAGCTTTCTTGACAGTCCGTGCCTCTGAGAGGCTGGTGAATGTGCGGTCCTATTGGAGAGGCACGAGCAGACATTTTCGGCATTTGGCAGACACTCTTATCCAGAGCGACGGTCTTTCGGTCATTAGTCACGGGGACGGTCATTAGTCACAGGGACGGTCTTACGGTCATTAGTCACAGGGACGGTCCCCCTGGAGACACTGAGGGTTAAGTGTCTTGCTCAAGGACACAGTGGTACAAAGTGGGGTGATTAGAACCTGCAACTTTGTGGTCATTGAGTTCACAGGCAAGTGTTTTACGCACTAGGCCACTACCACTCTGCACGGCTGCCTCTCCTCTCAAAATCGGTGCTTGCCTCGGATTTGCATGCCATTCACACTACTGATACACTGCTGTATTGTCTTTATTATCCAGTATCTGTCATTCTTTGCACTTTGTTCAATGCTGTAACATGCTTCCTGTGCAATAATAATCATACTTATGGTGGAATACTAGTCACTATGGAAGGGTTACATAATATCCACACTATACTGTTACATACACTGCTGTTTCAGTTGTCTATTTATTGTGTTGTCTCTGTCGTGACTTGCACTTGAGGTTCTTTTTTTGTTTTGCGCTAGACCAGGTTTGCCTAAATCTGGTCCACAGTTTAGTGACTGCCCTTTTCTCACACACCTGGTTAAAGTCACTTATCAATTATAAGATTTAATTTCTCACACACGCGCACACACACACACACACACACACACACACACACACACACACACACACACACACGCACGCACTCTCCCAGCCGTGCAGGAGACAAGTCCTGCCTTTACGTGGTTAAACTCACCAGCCAAGGGCATTTTGAGGGATTTGTTTGACTTTTTTGGCTATCAATGCTCCTTTTAGTTGGTTAGCTTTGCCTGTCATTTGGAGTCTCGCCCAAGTTGAGTAATTAAATTGTAAATTTGCTGTATAAACCTTCTTTAGGCATTTAAACCAGAATAAATGAATTACACTTGTCTATATACTGTTTTACTACTTTCATTTTGTCACCCTGCATTGTTACCAGCTGTTTAGGTAACTTATTTGGGTCCTAAATAGCTAAATATGTGAGGGAAAACTACCTAAACGTGTGGTACAAGCATCTAATGGTAGTTAAAGAATTGGACTAATTTCAAATTTCTTATTTTCTTCTTTCCTCAGAGATGCTATGAACACAAGCAATACAGAAATGGGCTGAAGTTCTGCAAGCAGATCCTGTCCAACCCAAAGTTTTCTGAACATGGAGGTAAGACTAACTTTTTCAGAAAACTTTACTGATCCTTAATGAAAGTGCTTATGTGACAGCTGCACAGACACGCAGTGACAAGTACAATAAAAAATAAAAAGTAAAGTAAAAATGCAACCAGAACTAAAATCTAAAAGTCACATTAAACAAACTGCAGAAACTCAATACACAAATACAGCTGTGCTGAATGGGAACTTAGCAGTTTTGCAAAAATGAATGCCCTTATTGACGTGTGAACAGCCACTCAGAGCTTAATATGTCTAATATGAAATGAAGCATTGCAGGAAACTCAGTTTCTTTGTATTAGCTCAGTTTCTTTACAGTGGTGGTGGTGATGGAAAGCAGGACTTGTGATGTCTGCACCACAAATAAATCCTTTTTATTCAGTGTCTGAGACATCAGGTAGCCTAATCATAACCATTTCTGAGAGTGAGCTTTCAGTCGCTTTAAATGCTTGGACGCTTCATGTCGTATCACCACTTCTGTGAGCAAGTCTGAATATTTACATTAAAACACTCAATAATGCAGGATTTTTTTCGAAATGTTTCCTTAATTTTTAGAATTTGTGCTTTGTGTAATTCTGTTTAATTGGACCTTAATTTGACCAGATGCATAATTTTAGTGTCCACCTGTCTTTATGTCTGTCTGCCCCCTCAGAGACCCTGGCGATGAAGGGACTGACTCTGAATTGTTTGGGTAGAAAAGAAGAAGCGTATGATCTGGTCAGAAGAGGCCTTCGCAATGACCTGAAGAGTCACGTCTGTATCCTTCACCAAGCTTTCCACTGCTTCAGATGAGAAAATCATTACAAATTAAGTTAAAGGATAGGTTTTCCACAAGCATGGCACCGTGCAGTGTGTGTGTTGGCTTTTTTTTTGCACTTTGTAGCTTGGCAGAAATGGATCAGGCCATAGCTGAGGTTGTTTAGGTGTCTATGTTGTAGGGCATTAACAACTTCAGATTTTTTCAGATTGATTTATCCGTCATCAAAGTCAAAGTCAAGTCGACTGGTTGTTTGATGACGTCACACAGATGCAGCGGAGGAACACAGGCGTCCAACACTGAACAACTTTTATTACAGTTCTCTGTAACCTTAACAGTCAACATGACAGTTAAACAAAACAAAACAGAGCCTGATATCTCGAATTTTCTGGTAAATTTAAGTGCACAACAGAAAGTGGGAACAGTTTAAGCCGCGGCGCCACTCAACGTCCTCTGGACTGGACTCTGCAGTGCTAGCGTTAGCCATGTTCGCTAGCGTTAGCCATGTTAGCTAGCGGTGCCGTTTCAGATGCCGTGCAGAACGCTGGTACTGTTACTGTACTTTAACACCGATTTGCAGGTCGTGCAGGTCTCCGTGCTGTTTGTGTGTCTAGAGTGAAGGATCTCCACACATGTGATGTGTGTCTGTCTCCTCTGCTGCCGTGTCTCTCGTCTTGTTGTGGTTTTGCGTTCAGATTGCACTCGCGCCAACGGTACCGCCCTTTTTAAGAAACCACTTTAATACACAAGCGCGCGCACAGAGAGGGAAAAAAAACCACACGACTAGTCGACTTTTCTCAGGGGGCGTCCAGAAACGTTTTGGGCATGTTTTAAGGGAAAAGGTTTGAGTGACCATTGACTTCTAATGTTAGGAAAAATAGACTCATAGTTCCAACTAAAAAAAGCCCCATTTGGACTCTGATGGAAAGTTGTGTAAACTTTTGCCAAAGCATTCCTTTAGCCTTATCGCTGAAGTAGGTGGTTAAAAAATCCAACCTAGTTTGGGAGAGAGAAGTCTGAAACAGGTGTTTTCTTTTGTGAGGTACTGTGTGTTTCCTGTCCTTAACTCCTCCTCAGGTTGGCATGTGTACGGTTTGCTGCAGCGCTCGGATAAGAAATATGATGAAGCCATTAAGTGCTACAGGAACGCCCTGAAATGGGACAAGGACAATCTGCAAATCCTCAGAGACCTCTCACTGCTGCAGATCCAGATGAGGGACCTCGAGGGCTATAGAGTAAGAGCGAGCACAGCTCGGAGAACACTGATCCGCCACTCACGCACCCGAGTGGGATTCTGGGGAGTTTCTAGAATGCTCTCCGTCTAGTTTGCTGATCTACATGGCTCTCCCGTACTGTTCTGAGATGTTCTCAGCCACAATGTTATGGAAATATTCCTGCTATTTGTACTGTTCAGGAACACACTTTCTATTCATCATATTCTGTAATGGTCCCCCATTTATACTGTCATTGATGGATCTTACTGTTCTTGAGAACCCCACACCCACATCTGGGTTATCTGACGCTTCAGGTCTTTTTCCTTGAAGAGCATAATGCCAGTTATCACCTTTAGAATATTTTTGATGTTTACACTTGAAATATATGTATATATAATTTTTATAGCATAATTGTCAAACATATCCTATGATTGACAGACTCTCTGTCTCTCTCTCTCTCTATCTATCTATCTATCTATCTATATATATATATCTATATATACACACACATATACATACAGACGGACACACACAGACACCTTTTTTATGCCACACTTTCCCAGAATAGGTAGAGATTTAAAATAAAGTTACATAAACAATACCATTCAATTAGTGTTCATGTCTATGTAAAGGAAAAAAGGTCTCCTGCATGTATGCGAAAGGTTATCATGACTATAAATCAAAATGTGATATTAAAAAAAAAATGTTTTTTCATAAATTTATTGGTGTTTTTCCTGAGATCTTTTTAGGTCCTTGTCATTGCTGTCTCATCGAGACACGGCAGAATGTGTTCGCCAGAGAAAAACTCGTGACTTTAGTAGACAAATTTATGAGCCTCTGTGCATTGATACTATTTTATCACCCTAAGTATTGAGTTACTGTGATATAGCAACATTTATTGCCCCACCTGTTCTTGTCTTGTTTTGTCTTTAGGAGACAAGGTACCAGTTGCTGCAGCTGCGGCCAGCTCAGAGAGCCTCCTGGATCGGTTATGCCATCGCTTACCACCTGCTGCAGGACTACGAGATGGCCGCCAAGATAGTGGAGGAGTTCCGCAAAACTCAGCAGGCACGGGCCACGTTTAAGCACTTACCCTTTAATTATACGTACTTATCTGTTCACACTCGTTTTTGCTCTTTCTTGCCTACATTCTTTCCCTGGGCCTGTTCTATAATCTGGATTAACACAAGCATGCCAGTCAGACCCCTTCACAGCTTTCATGATGAAACTACAGCAGCCATTCGGTTTTAGAGCTGCCAGATTCATAGTCATATTCATATCAGACTTCAGGCACAGTGTAGTTGGTACAGTGATGTAAAACATCAGACGACAGAGAATATTGATTCAGATGAACAAATGCATACTGTTTCAATACATACTGGTAATATAAATTTCAGTTCATAGTGCTAATATAAACAAGCAGTTTTTTGCTTAGGACATTAATTTTCAAGAAGTGTTTAAATAACACCCAAAATATTTTTTGAATAAAACCAAGCAAATAGTTCCAAATTTCTATTATTGAATATTTTGATTTATTGTAACGTCCCATATTGATGCTTTTTGTAACACATTACTGTAAATCAAGTAGTTATTAGGAATTCAGCTTTACAGTTTATAGGCCTCTTTAAATTTTGCTATCATTCTGTGTGTCTCTCTCTCTCTGTCTCTCTCTCTGTCTCTCTGTCTCTCTCTCTGTCTCTCTCTCTCTGTCTCTGTGTTTCTATGTTTCTCTTTCTGTCTCTCTGTTTCTCTCTCTGTGTCCCTCTGTGTCTCTGTCTGTCTGTCTCTGGCGGTCTGTCTCTCTCTCTCTCTCTTTCTCTGTCTCTCTCTCCAATATTTCTACTGTTGAATATTTTGATTTATTGTAACGTTCCAGATTGATGCTGTTCAGTTGCCGTTGCGTTGCATGCATTTTTACAGACCTACTAATCAGCTTTGCATAAAGAATTCTGCTTGTTGTATATGAGCTGAAGTTGCATGTATGAGGTGTTGGTTTCAGTGGGACTGGTAAAGTGGTGTCACAGCACCAGATCAGCTTGTGCCGTTTCACGCTGAGTGTGTTTACCAGCTTAGAAAGGGCTCCGTTAATGTGGAATGTGTGTGTTCTCGTTTCAGACATCTCCAGATAAGGTGGATTATGAGTACAGTGAGCTGCTGCTGTATCAGAATCAGGTGTTGAGAGAGGCTGGGCTTTTCAAAGAGGCTCTGGATCACCTGACCACCTACGAGAAACAAATCTGTGACAAACTGGCTGTGGAGGAAACTAAAGGTGTGTGTGTGTTTGTTTTTGTTTGTAAGACAACAGACCCAAATGCAAATAATAATTTGGATTTCTTTCTTTTTTTTTTTTTTTTTGGAAGAAATGCAGTGACAGCAGCGCAGCCACTGAGATATTGTTTTGTTTATTAAAAAAAGGGGTGAAATTTTAAAATCATGAATCCTTTTTCAAAATACGGAACCGAGGGCTAAAGACACGTACACACTGGCTTTTTCTCAGCTACCTTCGCCTTTTTTACCTAAAAAACATGTTGTAAGTGGCTGCACGGTGGAAAAACACCCTGCTTTTCTCGTCCCCCCTCAAGCTGCTAATTTTACAGGCTGCTATTTTTTACTGTGCCTTTAAGATCTGTTCAGTTTGGACTCAGACACTCCTCATAACTTCATTACAGATGGGTGGTGCTGAATTGCTGTTGGTTGAGTAGGTTATAGGGATATATGTATGTCCTGGTGTTTCATTTGATATCACAGAAACAGTGAATTCAAAAGGAACTGTTTTTGTAACAAAAACTGCATATCCTGTATAATACTGCAAATATTAAATTGCATATGTAGACTGAATGGAGGAGTGTGGATTTAAAGTTAACAATGTGTTTGTACCACATTACTGTAAATCAAGTAACTATCAGGTGTTCAGCTTAACAGTATATAGGCCTCCTTAAAATGGGCTTTTATTTGGCTATCATTCTCTGTGTGTCTCTCTCTGTCTGTCTGTCTCTCTCTCTTTCTCTGTCTGTCTGTCTCTCTCTCTTTCTCTGTCTGTCTGTCTCTCTCTCTTTCTCTGTCTGTCTCTCTCTCTCTCTCTCTTTCTCTCTCTCTTACTCTCTCTGTGTCTCTGTCTGTCTCTGTCTCTCTCTGTGTGTGTCTCTCTCTCTCTCTCTCTCTCTCTCTCTGTCTCTCAGATCCTCTTTCTGGTCTGGCGTTTTCGGATCGATGGCGTCTGATATTGTACGGACGTTCTGTTGACGTGGTTGTTTGTGCCTGTTTTGTCTGTTGAACAGTGATCGGCCCTGATTTTAAAGGGGATGTGTTTCAGTGGGTGATTTCTGTGTGTGTCTGTATTTGTAGGGGAGTTGTTTCTGAAGCTGGATCGGTCTGATGAGGCGAGGGAGGTTTATTGCCGACTGCAGGAAAGAAATCCCGAGAACTGGAGCTACTACCAGGGCCTGGAGAGCGCCTTAAAGCCAGGTACAGAGACACCAGGATTCTAAACAGGTTCCTCTTGACGTAATCGCTGCAGTGTGTCCAGAGTGAAACCTCTGACTGTGTCGTGCTTGTTTAGGGAGTGTGGAGGAGAGGCAGCAGATCTACGAGGACGCCTGTGTGAAGTTCCCTAAGGGATTAGTGCCCAGGAGGCTGCCTCTCAACTTCCTCACCGGTAAGTGTCACCTGGAGTTCTGATTTTCTCTTTCCCTCCCATGCTTTTCAGAGATGGGTGCACCCCAAATTCTGTTTTGATGTTTTGACTCAACACATCTGCACTGTGCAGTGACTAAAACATATTACATGTACTTGAAATCAAGGGCTGAAGGCTCGCACTCCGTCTTTTTCTCAGCTGCCTTTTTATCATGGAAAAACCTGTAGGAAGCGACTGAACAGTGGGGGGAAGGGAGGCATGAAACCCAAAAAACAGGGTAGTGCGCACAGAGCCTAATATGGGGGTCTCCTCTGTAACTTGTTTTCCTGTTTGTAGATGGGGAATGGGGCGGTCTGTGGCCTTGGGTGTAAAATGTCAGGGCTTTCTTTATTCATTTATTTAGTCTTCAGTTGTGCCCTTTCCTGACAATAACAGATAAGCAGTTTAATCTCTGAGTCCAAAACTATTTGGGACTGCTACTGGCAGCTAGATTTTGTTCATGTTCTTTATTCAAATAGATTTTTTTTTGTCAGATATTACCAAATATTTGTAACAACTTTACAAAACTTCAGTGTCAGTTTAGACATCTGTACAACAATTTCTGTCTCTGTGGGTGTGGGTCTGTTCAGGAGAGAAGTTCAGAGAGTGTCTGGATTCTTACCTGAGGATGAACTTCAGTAAAGGATGCCCTCCTCTGTTCACCACTCTCAAATCTCTCTATACCAACAAAGAGAAGGTGAGACACGTTAGGACTAAGCACACAGTTCTCAGAGATAGTGGTGTTGTGGTAGAGAGACTAACTGAGATCACTCTTACTCTCTTGGCAGGTGTCTATCATCGAGGAGTTAGTCGTCAGCTATGAGGAGAGTTTGAGAAGCTGTCGAATGTTCAACCAAAATGGTGAGTGAGTTCTCTGTTTATCAGTGAGAAGCATTTAATGCAACTAATAGCATAATTATGTAGTCGGAAGTGATGGGTCAGTTGTGTCCAGAAACAGATATGATGTAAATTTAATCTTTTCTGGGACCTTTAAGGTGCTCTCGAAGGAAGGTTGGTTTGAGACTTTCTGAGATGTGTATGTGTGTGTGTGTGTGTGTAGATGATGGGAAGACGGAGCCCCCGACCACCCTGCTGTGGGTTCAGTATTTCTTGGCTCAGCATTTTGACTACATTGGCAAGCAAGGTGTTGCCTTGGAGTACATCAACACGGCCATCGAGAGCACCCCCACACTCATAGAGCTCTTCCTCATTAAAGCCAAGATATTCAAGGTACACAGAAATCTGCAACGTGCTGCACTGAAATCCACACACACTGCTTCAACTGCTTAAACTGGATAAGAGGTGGACATTTCTGTCATGTTATTTACTCATTTTCATAAATAAATGTCTCAGTATAGCTAATCTAACAAAACATGAAATTCAGAGATTTCTGTTTCATCACAGTAAACTCCTGTTTTGTCCACTGATACTTATTAGTGTAATGATTTTTACAGAGTGTTGTTTAAATGGGGTTCATGTGGTTAAGTAATCTCTAGACTTGCTTATTTGCCTTTTGACACTTTATGACACATTGTTAAGGTAATGTGAACATTTATAGTAGTGTGTAAAGTAGTTTATCACACATTGTCATAAACCACAGTCGCCAGTCTATTTTAAGTGACTGAAACTGTGGTTTGAGGTCAGGTGTGCAGTTTAAATGGGGCTGTTTTAGCCTCGTTGCTCCATTGCAGAACTAAACAGTAAAACTTAAGAACCAAATGAGTCTGGGTTAACTGTCTGTTTTGAGAAAGGGCGTACACTGTAAATATTAGAAGTGAAGTTGTTTAAATGTCTTTGAGCTAAGCCAAGTCAGTACTTGTGTCAGTGATCCGAACACATGGGTGTGTAGTAATGTGTGACCGAGGGAATACTTTCATTTTCACACTCAAACATTGCCGACGTGCCTTTATTGCGCAGCAGGAACAAGCTGTTTTACAGACCATCAGGTTTTTTTTCTTCATAAAATAAAAAAGTCCTCTTCCCAAATTACCCTTCTGATAAATAAATTAAGAAATGAATTATATATCTTATAGTGGGTATAGAAAAGAATGAACTTTTTTTTGTTTTGCAGCCTGACACACAATAAATCTCATTTATTTATTCATTTATTCTGAACTGTTGCCATTGTGTTAGTAGAAGCTGAAAAAATGCTTTCCTGTCTTCATTCAGGCTGCCATGCAACAAACTGCACATTTAGAAGGTGTTGATTATTTTCTAAACTTGCTGTATGAGAGAGTTGGTCTTCAAGGTAGATTGCTGTCAGTCTTGGCAGGAAATCAGCACCGGGTTGTGTTCAATTTTATTCCTACCCTCCTCACAGCACGCGGGGAACATTCGGGAGGCGGCTCGCTGGATGGACGAGGCTCAGGCCCTGGACACCGCTGACCGATTCATCAACTCCAAATGTGCCAAGTACCTGCTGAAAGCTGGGCTGGTAAAAGAGGCTGAGGAGATGTGCTCCAAGTTCACACGGGTTAGTGGGTGTAGAAATCGTCGCAGTGTCCATCTTACGGCACAGTGAAGTTGCAGATTTTTGCAGGATAATCAGTACATTGTTGCTTAACAGCATGACTCGTCTCTCGTTTTTTTTTTGCCTTGTTTTGAATCCTAATCTTCTTTCACAAAATGACCTAAAAGTATTGTCGTAGACATTTAGGGGTGCTGGTGGCCTAGCGAGTAGGATACCTATCTTTGGACCAAGAGGTCATGGGTTCAAATCTAACCTTCAGCACACCACCATTGGGTTGCTGAGCAAGGCTCAAGGAGACTGCCCCCTGTAGTTAAGGAATGGAAGTCGCTTTGGATAAAAGTGTCTGCTAAATGCTGTAAATGTACTCTGTGCCTGTGTTTTGCAGGAAGGCACGTCGGCGGTGGAGAACCTGAATGAGATGCAGTGTATGTGGTTTCAGACTGAATGTGCTCTGGCCTATAAAGCCATGAACAAATACGGGGAGGCGCTCAAGAAGTGCCATGAAATTGAGAGGGTGAGTGACGTCATGGCCCTCCTGCAACCAAGATACAGGTATTTCTGTGTGTTTGGTTTTTTTTTTTTATCCTATGTTTTATCCTATGGTTTTTATCCTCCAGCACTTCGTAGAAATAACGGACGACCAGTTTGACTTCCATACGTACTGCATGAGGAAGATGACCCTACGCTCCTACGTGGCTCTGCTGAAGCTGGAGGACGTGCTGCGGATGCACCCGTTCTACTATAAGGCTGCACGCACTGCCATCCAAATCTACCTCAACCTCCATGACAACCCGCTCTCTGACGACAGCAAGGAGTCGCAGGCAGACAATAGTAATACAGCACACACATTGTTACATTACATATTACACATGATTTAGCCGTTCAGTTTAGTGGGAGTTGCTGTTACAGGGTCCTGCCGGTGGAAGGAAAGATAGCAAGTAGAGCTAGCTGGGATGGCAGTACAGTGTTTTACATGTAATTCAATATTGACCATTAACAGTAAGCTATTTTGGACATATGATGACGAGAACTGAAAGCATAACAAGCATCAAGATGGGAGCATTCAATTAGGAACAGGTCATTCCAAATCAAAACGTCCCAGAAAAACTATCCAACGTGTTCAGTTTTAAATTTGAATATCATAATGCTTATTTTCACATGCATATATATATATATGTAATCTTTTCAAATCAAATATTAAGTACAAAGTGCTTATGTATATTAAAGTACAAAGTATCAGATTCTCTTGTAATGTGTGTTGTAATACGTACTTTACAAACTTTTTTTAAGCAAACCTGACTGACAAGGAACTGAAGAAGCTGCGAAACAAACAGCGGCGAGCTCAGAAGAAAGCTCAACTGGAAGAGGAGAAGAAAAATGCAGAGAAGGAGAAACAACTGAAGAACCAGAAGAAGAAAAAAGAGGAAGATGACGAAGAGATTGGAGGACCTAAAGAGGAGCTTATACCTGAGAAACTGGCGAAGGTGAGCGAGCGAGCGTGTGTGTGTGTGAGAGAGTGTAATCTGTTGGTATCTTGCGTTGATCAGTTCTGTCCTGTGTGATGGGAACTGCCTGTGTTTGGTCTGGTAGGTTGAAAATCCCATGGAAGAAGCCGTTAAGTTCCTTACTCCTCTGAAGAACCTGGTGAGGAACAAAATTGAGACGCACCTCCTGGCCTTTGAGATCTACCTCCGAAAAGGTGAGCAGAGCAGTTTGAGTTATTGTTCTGTAAGCCTCTCATGCATCAAAAACACAGATAAATTCATAAATCATACAGTCAGCTGAGGACCCCCCGGCTGCACTCGAATTTTTTCTTTTTTATTCATGGCTTTACTTTGATATTCAAACACAGCTCAGTTGCAGATGTGGGTAAAGCGGTTAAAGTGCCTGTTTCCTCTGTGTTTCTGTTCAGAAAAATATCTTTTGATGCTGCAGTCAGTGAAGAGAGCCTATGCCATGAATCCCAACCACCCCTGGCTTCACCAGTGCCTCATCCGCTTCTTCAAAGGAGGTAAACACATAGACTGTGTCTCCACCTGGTCCTTTAATATAACAAGTACCTGAACTTGCAACCTGCTTTTAAAGCTGGTAATCAAATGCATCTCAGGTCAGACTGCAGTCTGACTATGGTATGACGAGTCATATCAGCTCATAACTGGTTCTCTCTGTGGCTTCTCATTTTTGTGTGCTATTGAAAAGAAAATCAGTTTTGCGCTGCATCGCTTATTTCCTTACACCATCAGTGTTTAAAAGATGACTGCTTTTTAGAATAATAACTAATCATTGTGAACCACTAACTCAGTGTACTTATTTGATAACTGTCTCAGGACATGCCTCCATTCTTTACCATTATTTTATTTTAGTTTTTGATTCTATACCTGTGAAGCACATTGAATGACTTTTGTGCACGGTGATGTGCTATATAAATAAACTTGACTTTATTATTATTATTGTTATTATTATTATTATTATTATTGTTATCTTGAGGCACCTCCTGAAGTGGTTTACAATTGGTTTCAGATGTGTCTTGTGTGCATTTAAACCTGCATTTAAAAAATAAAAGCCCTATCCTGATATAATCTTGATACTCAAAATACACACACTTAAGTGTTCAACATAATGTACATGTTAATATTTGATAGCCAGTTATGTGAGGCAAGTAATCCCTGGGTTGTGTTCACAGTGGCTGAAAATAAGGGTCTCCCCCAGCCTGTGCAGACTGTTCTGAAGCAGGAGATTACACGACTGTTCGGAGAGAGCGACCCCAAGAGCTATAACAAAAACTTCCTGAGCAAGCATGCCAGCTCCATACCCCACAGATTAGCAGGTACACAAACACACGCGCACATACACACAAAATACTTTAAAAATGTCGAAGTATTGATGTTTTAATGTTTTAAACAGAGAATACAATGTTTATCTGATGTTTCCCGTAACACCACATCTAGTTAAACTGGACTTTTTATGCATCTGCAGATTCTTACAGAAATTTGCAGTCTGATCTCTAAATCTGCCACTACTGAAAACTAAAAAAAAAAAAAATAGATTTTATACACCTTTAAAAACTTAATACTGACATTTTTCATTTTAGTTATCTTGCTGCTGTTTAGGTAGAGGTGGTCTAATGTGTATCGGATATGTTTTGTATATATGTAGCTGCTAAGATGATGGTTTATCTGGACCCCTCTTCCGAGAGCATGGCTGCTGAGTTGGCGACCTCTCTGGATGAGTCCCTAACTGGCAGAACCATACAGGTACCAGCACTACCAGTATTTCATTATCCATAATGCAAACAGTTATGTATATTTATATCTCACATGTTCTTTACTGCTTAGGCAGAGGTTTCTAAGGGTGTGAGGGTGTGTGGGTGTGTGTGTGTGTGTGTGTAGGTGTGCACTGAGGTGTTGCAGGGTCTTAAAGATGGCGGTCTGGGCTCGGAACAGCAGAAGGTTCTGGAATCGTACCGCGTGTCCTGCCACGGCCTCTTCCCCTACTGCCTCGCCTTCATGCCCCCCGGCTACCAGGACAACGCTGCCATCACCACTAACGGAGACCTATCGTCCGGCGACCATGAGGACATGACCAATGAGATGTGAGAGGTTATGACAGATGCAAGGAGGGTGTTTGTTTTCTTTTTGTTTTGTTTGTATTTTTTTTTTCTTTTCATTTTCCTTTTGGTGGCCGGCTGCCATTTCAAGACCAGACGCCCAAAAGAGGTTGTGACTCTACTGCAGTAACCAGACCAGGACTTCAGCTTCCGGCATCGGTGATAGACATGAAAGCCACAGGGCGATAGGGGAAGGATTTCATTTTTTTTCCCTTTCCTTTTTTAAAAAGAAAAAAACATGGTTTATAACTAATCCTAAACAAATAACCAATAAGTGGCGCGTATGCGGAGAACAGAACGTGGATGGAAATGGTTATGACGAACTTGACACCATGCTGGTCTAATACGTGCACCTTCTCATGTTTTTAAGAGTAATTTATATAAAAGAACATTAAAGAGAACAAAAAAAAGCTATCAAGGAGCAATACTCTTGGGCCTGGTTTGACTCGGGTGGTTCTGTGCCAAACCTGTGGGACGGAGGCTGGGGGCACTTGTCGTGAGAGACTTTGGGGGACGGGTGGAGGGTGTGGAGGTTTAAAGGAATCGTGTCAGTGCGGTGGGCGAAGAGCAGTTCCAGGGTCAGTTTATAAACAATCAGTGTGTGTGAGCAAGCCCAGTATAGCTGACCGAACGAGACTGTAACGCTCAACTCGCACAAACGAGCTCACCAGCAGTGCTTAGAGAGGCTGACCCGCATCTCTTCACGTCTTTTCTTTTTCTCCCTCCATTCCTCTTCCGTTCTCTCTTTCATCGTCCTCTGAGTTCGGTCATCCAGTGAATGTCTGAACAGTGGGCGTGGCTCTCCGAGGCTTTTACTGTGACCATAATACTTTTTGGTTTCTCTTTCTTTTTTCCTGGTTTTCACTTGCCATTTTCTCCCCTATTGAATTTTATTTTCTGGTTTGAATAATTCTGTCTCCTGTTCCATAAAGCAAGAGCCTGCCGATCATACCACTGTCTGAACTCAGTCCCATCATTTGACACTCAAAAACAGTTACAAATAAAACAAACTGAATTTAAATGACCTGAATGACTGTGAACATGGACCTCATTACAGTGTCTATATGGCAGTAGATGGTAGTTCAGCATTGCCTGGGTCGTTTTGTAATAAGGGTGAATGTAGTTTTCAATAACTCCATGTATTCAGGGAGCATCCAGCGGGTACACCCTTGTTTTTTATATTCTTAAGTTTTATTATTTTTTGATAGTTGGAATTTTGGTGCTGCTTCTGAGCCGAACCCATATTGAATTCTGAAAAATTCTAATGGTAAAACATTCTTTAATATCTGGTGTATTGTTCATGTAGATTTTTGATCAGTTTATCGTTTAAAATTAAATTTTTTGTGGTTGAGTCGCCTCTGTAGTGTACGAGGAGAAAGAGCAGATGGGCGAGTCGCCTTAAAAGTGTGTAACGGAGAGAGAGTCTGACCTCACAGCTACAGAGAACGAAATCAGTTATACTGAGCTAAAGACGCTAAAAGAATCAGCCCATGTATGCAGCTATATGTTCTTTTCCCTCCCGTTTTCAGGAGAGGGCGGTTTGCTTCACCCATTTTCAGCCATCCTTAACCATAAATGTCTTGGTAAGAGACAGTGAGTTACCGTGGTTCAGCGGTAAAATGCGACACTGAGTGAAGAGAATCAGAGGAGGCGCTGGTTAGGTAACAATGTGAGCAGAAATTTTCTGTATTTATTTTTTTAATACTTTTTTTGGCCATACAACCAATCGTTGGGTCTCCAAACACTGTTTTTATAGTAACCACTCAATCAAACTTTTCTCACATTTCATTCGTTATTAGTTCCATTTGTGCACATTAGGGGTCACTAAAAATCTTCAGTGTTTTGGTGAATCCAGTTACTTTCAGTTTCATGTAGATGACAGGTCAGTAGTTACAGTCTGGCCTTGCTCGGGCCGTCAGCCCCTCTTTCCTCATGCAGACGCTGAGAGCACAGGAAGGTGTGGTCCAGGTACAGGTAGGTGGTGAGGAACTCTGGAAAATCACTCTTTTGAACCACCTCCAGAAAGATGGACATGGCTGTGGTCAGTCTCTCTTCATCTCTGTAAAGGGAGACGAAGATAAAGATGGAGAACTTGACCTCTTGCCAGTCTGCTGTTATAGCACTTGGACTGAATTAAGTTGCTCTGATTTAAGTCAAACCATTGATAAATATATATACTTTTGGGTTTCTAAAGATCAGTTATGTGGTCCAGACATTCTCTGTCTCTATCAAGATAAATACAATTTATATATGTATATATATATATAGAGAGAGATAGCTGTATTTATATTTAAAGAACTTGTTGGAGAACCACAAGTGGCTCTTCCTTGTCTGGCTAGGGGTGAAATCCCTAACAAATATAAATCTCTGAAATATAAAAAGTAGAGGTGGACAATTAAGGTTCAGAAAGTAAAAATCTTCACAATTTTGTTCAAACTGCCTGGGTGCCTCTGCTGCTGGTTTGAGTGACTCAGAGAAACCAGATGTTGGAATACAATTTACACTGTTAGGTCTAAATATTACAGCTGTGGCCCAGTGACATAGAATACAGTTCACACTTCTTGGGTACTTGCACATTTAGGAGCTTTCCAGTAAGTGTACCAGTGTATCCTGTTCCTCAAAAAGTGCATAAGAGGCCTATAAATGCACCCTATCCCTAAAAACAGACAAGTTCTAGTAAGAACTGGCAACATCATCTGCGATGGACAGACACTAGAGGGCGCTCCTGAGAGTCCAAAATGAATGGGTTCCTATGGAGCTTAGCAAAACACCTGGTTCGACTAGTAGATTCACTGCCATGTTTACTAGGGGCTGTTTGAACAGGGACACCCGTTATAAATACACTCATTTCTGAACACAGTAACTTAAAATGTTACAACGATGCGTTTTAACTGCAGTTATATGACTATTACAGTGCATTACAACCTCAGTGAGTGTGAATTGCTTCACTCAGCCAATGAGCTTTCAGAAGCTGGAATGTCAATTTACTGACCCAAACATATTTGCTATTTAAAAATAAATAGTGGTAATTTATTGACTTGTTAAAGTGATGTTTACTCCTATTTTCTGGGATGAAAGGAAATTCCAGTATGAAAGAGTAGAAAAACGGATCTTCATTAACCCACATTCACTGAAGACTTGTGATCGTCCCCTAGCATTTTGCCATTTTAAGTATGACTGGAATAAAGTCCAGTACTGAGCAAAAGTCTTGAGCCACCCTTCATTTCAAAAATACTTATCCCTGTCAGAAATGTGAACAAATGTTTTAGTGACAGGCTGCAAAGTGCCTAAAGTTACAAGGAGCCTAGATAAAGGAGTTCCAACCACTCAGCATTCAGCACCACC
>JBBPCX010000032.1:13931879-13943858 GCA_037974365.1 Hydrocynus forskahlii | reverse complement strand
TTTCATGCTTTTGTGTCTATTTTATCTCTGTAAAGCACATTCTGTGTGTTATGAAGAGTTTAAATAAAGCTTGATTAATTGATTAAATGACTGATGGACTGATTGTTTAAATGATCTCCATATATTTTTGTTTCTTGAAAATCCTGTTTGTTTTCATATACTTATTTATATAATATGTTTACAATATACGTTTTATAATATACTGTTGTGTTGTATCTTATCTTATAAGCCCTACTTTAAATAAACGTTGATTGAATAAGTAATTAATTGATTGATTGACTGATTGACCCTGTATTTTTGTCTCTGGAGTGTCTGGAGGCTGTAAAAGTCTCTCCAGATGGGAGCTGCGGGGCTGAGGGTTATTTCTGGTCTTCCTACATGAGCAGCTGGACTGAGCCCTGCTTCCAGAGCTTCTAACGCACCAGCCAGAGCCAGCCCGACCCAGCCTGCAGCCCAGAGACAGAACCGGGACCCACAGCTCTCCTCGAGGGGTTGGTATGCTCTTACAGGTAAATCGGAGGAGAAAAAACAACAACAATAGAACGCATCTCCCATTTTAACACTAGCGTGTTAGCTGGAATGGCTTATTGTCTAGCCAGCTAACGCTAGGTATTCATATTAGCGATGAAAATAACCTCAAATACGACCTCTTTCTTGACGAATAATGCACATTTTCAGCTTTATAATCGAAATCTAACCGAATAGTCGAGTTTATCGATGTTTGGGATCGTTGTTTTTATCGCAGAGCCTAACAAACATGTTAGCAATGTTGTGTTAGCGCGGCTAGCCGTGTTAGCTATCAGTGATCGTGTTGTTTTCGTCAAATTTTCTGGCTTAAATATGGGGGAAGCAGCCCGTGCTCGAAAACATAGAATAATCTCAATGTAATAAATCGAACTGATTCTCAATTAAAGTCTTAGGTTGGAAGCTTTATTTGCTGGCTTGATCGTGTTTACTTGGTTAGCTTAGCATAGCTTAGCTAAAATGAGGTAAACACACCAGGTCACCAGATCAGTGGCCTCTTAAACAGGTTTAACAAAAAATTATCCGACTTTTAACAGACAAGACTGTTTTTGAGTTATTTCGGAGTTAAAATCTGTATTTCTGCTACCCCTGCTTCACCTTTAGCAACCCAGAAAGGAACGAACACACACAAAGCCACTAAATTACAATAAGCAAAATTTTAACCAAGAACCTGGCTTCAAAAAGGAATTTTCCTAGTCGTTTTCTGATGAATAATCAGTGCCATTGTACGAATAGCATTTCAAATAGACCACAAATTCTCAGTCAGACCTGCTTTATTGGCACAGACTTTGGAGAGAACACACACGAACAGTTAACGTTTTATAATTCCTTCTTCTGACTGTAAGTGATCTGTTTGTTGTCTTTGCAGTGGTCCAGGGATGCCCAAGGAGAAGTATGAACCGCCTGATCCCAGGCGGATGTACACGATTATGTCCAGTGAAGAAGCAGCAAATGGGAAGAAGTCCACCTGGGCTGAGCTGGAAATAAGTGGTGAGTATGATGCTGAACTATTGAATGTACATTATTATTCATTATCCTGTCTTTTGCGAGAATGGTCCGTTCAGTGCCTTCCCTTATTCTACTGGCAAACTATTGTAAGAGAAGACACCAAATTTGCATTGTTAGAACAGCAAAGTGGACATAACAAGAAAGAAGCAGCTATACCTATAGAATAAAAACAATATAACAGTTTGTAAAAAGTATGCTCTAGATATATGGTGCGTGACAACACAGTGGATTTACCTATATAAATGTATGTATGCATACATCGGATATATTTTTGTATGTATGCTGATTTATTATCCATTCTGTTGGGAATATGGTCTGTTCAAACATTCTACTGGTGATACAAAAGTAATATTTCCATTTAATGGATGCAAAGTAGTATTTTGTTTGAGAAGTACTGTTTTAATAAGTAGGATTTGTCTTCTTCCCTTGTCTATTAGGTAAAGTGCGGAGTCTAAGCTCAGCCCTGTGGTCGCTCACTCACCTCACCGCTTTGCACCTCAGTGACAATTCGCTGTCACGGATCCCACCTGACATTGCCAAGCTACACAATCTTGTGTACCTGGACCTGTCGTCCAATAAGATCAGGAGCCTGCCAGCAGAACTTGGCAACATGGTGTCTCTCAGGTGAGCTACGAGTGCTATATCACTGCTTAATAACATTATGCCAGATTGGTACTGCACCCATATCACTTGTTTGTGCAGCGGTGATGGATATTCCCTTCTAGTGTCTTTTAATCTTGTTTGCCCTGTGTTTCTTTTAGAACCACAATAAATGTAATGAGCTAATAGGATAGATTTACACTAGGTTCTGTGAATTGGGAGTCTGAAGCGTGTATCTCCCTGTGTCCTCCACAGGGAACTGCTTTTAAATAACAACCAGTTGCGGGTTCTGCCTTTCGAATTGGGGAAACTGTTTCAGTTACAAACACTGGGGTTAAAAGGTGAGCGTGAACATAGATGAAACCTTCTCTGTCTTGAGGATCCTTCTGTCTTGAAAAGGAAGGCAGCTTAATTCTGATTGTTATCCCCACAGGAAATCCACTTGCACAAGATCTCATGAGTCTGTACCAGGAACCAGATGGCACTCGTCGACTCCTGAACTACCTTTTGGACAATCTTGCCGGTGCTATTAAACGCAGTACGTTATTTTTTTTATTTTTTATTTTTTATTTTTTTTAAGCTTCCTGATCAGTGTGTTTTCCATTTCGTGTATTCGGATGATTTTTTGCGACAATTATGTGCGACTATAGTACACATTTTTGGTACATTAGTATTATACTCAGTGTGTATCTATGGTATATTAGTATTTTTAGTATTAAAAATAGCACACACAGTGTAATATTTGAATAGGCATTGGCAGGCTGACATTTTGGTCTAATGTGTACTCATGTCTTATCTTCAGTCGAGACATCAGTGTTTTTATGGGGGTTTTTTTGTTACTTTTTTGCATCTGGATGAATTTTGCAACTACAGTATATGTTCCCCATACATTAGTATTATAATCTATGTGTATAAATATTAGTATTTGTAGTATTAACAATGACTGACAGTAAAATATTTGTATACTTGTGTCACATCTTCAGTCCCACCAGAGCAACCACCGTCCAGGTCATGGATTGTACTGCAGGAGCCTGACAGAACCAGGCCTGCAGGTAATCATTTCTCATAGGAGTCCACCACTTTCCACCATGGTTTGTTCCTTTATCTGTGTACCATCTACGCTGTTGACCAGTTTGCATGTTGGGGATCTGGTACAGTGCGTTCAAATATTAACTAGTGGTTAGAGCATGGTGAAATAAGGCCCTTTTGTTTATCGTGGTTTCTCTCTTCCCTTGTAGCCCTGTTCTCAGTAATGTGCTACAACGTGCTGTGTGATAAGTACGCCACGCGCCAGCTCTACGGCTACTGCCCGTCCTGGGCCCTCAACTGGGAGTACAGGAAGAAGGCCATTATGCAGGAGATCCTTAACTGCAATGCTGACATCATCAGCCTTCAGGTACCATGGGGTTCTTGGCAACAGGAAGAGTGTTTTAATATTGGTGCCATTAACATCTGAAGCTTATGTGCATTCATCCATGTGCTTTTTTTTTTTTTTTCCAGAGCTCCTAGCAAGCTTTGCATTTGTAGACCTGTTCTGAATTCATTGCAGCGTTCTCATAATTGCAGCATATTAAACAGTACATTGATATTTTTTGGGGTGAATAATTTATTGAATTTTGCTAACATGTATGGATAATTAGCCAGTTACAGCTGACAAATACAGAAAAGGGGGGCAAAAAAAAAAAAGTGTGTTGGGGGGTGGTGGTGGAATATGTGCGCGCGTGAGTGTATGTGCATATTTACTTGAGCACCACTCTAATCTTTGCTATTCAAAATCTTTATTTTTTATTTTATTTTTTTGTGCAATAGTCTTTTTTTTTTGTAAAAGCTGCATGGTCCCAGAACATGGGTAAAAATGTGCCTGATAAATTCCTAGAACAGAACTGACGGTTAGTCTTCAATGTTTTAATTTTTAAGTGCCCTGTTTCTCAGTGCTGTTGAAGACCCTGTTGATTTGCCCTGAACAGGAAGTGGAAACGGAGCAGTATTATAACTTCTTCCTGGTGGAGCTGAAAGGGCAGGGATACGAGGGATTCTTCAGCCCAAAGTCCCGAGCTAGAACCATGTCCGAATCTGACAGGAAACACGTGGATGGATGTGCAATATTCTATAAGACCGAAAAGTAAGTGCAGCTTGTTTCACAGTTGAATCTCTGCTCTGATCAAGCTATTTATTAAATATTTTAGCAACGTCTCCTTATGCGTTTCCGTGCAAATCCGCGATATTGTCAGTACCTAAAGAACCTTAAAGACCAGCTTCATTAAGATGGTGCATAATTAGTCTTATTTAGCTGAATTTTGTTTAGCAGAGCATGTGAAATTGATTAAAAATCTTTTGTAGTCTATATTCTTTGACAGTATTGTTTTAATGTGACTTTACTGACTCTACATTAGTGAGTAATATCCTGCAAAAAAGAGACTTGTATGACTGGGTGTGACTGTGTGTGTCTCTATTTCAGGTTCAGTGTGGTGCAGAAGCACACGGTGGAGTTCAACCAGCTGGCCATGGCCAACTCTGAGGGCTCAGAGGCCATGCTGAACAGAGTTATGACCAAGGACAACATCGGAGTGGCAGTGTTGCTGGAGCTGCGCAGGGAAATGATGGAGATGACATGTAAGTCACGAATTACTCTGTTAAATATGTATATGCTCTAATGCATGTGTAAATGCATTACTTGCAAACAAAAGCAAATTGCTTCAGTGCACATGTTTTCACATTGACCATTGGTTCTTTTAGACCAGGGGTGTCAAACTCCGGTCCTGGAGGGCCGTGGTCCAGTGCGTTTTGGTGATTTCCCTGCTCAGAAACATCTGATTCACCTCGCCAGTTAATTGCCAGGTTTAGTGAATGTGTGATGGACACTGGCCCTCCATGACCAGAGTTTGACACCCCTGCTTTAGACCATGCAGTGTCTGTGGACATGGAGGGCTGTCATGGCCCAGTGTCATGTAGGGCATAGCCATACATTAATATCTGTTGTGGTGATAAAGGATAATGATTGGACTGACCAGCTGCATGTTTCCTTTCAAAGGGCATAACTAATCCAGTTTAAATGTATTGCAGTGCCGTGTGCAAAATGATAAAGAAAAATCTTTTAGTTTTAGAATAAAAAAATGTTTGTATAACATGACTCTACTGGTTCTTTGTCAGTTATTCGATGTCACAATATTTTGTCATTGCTGTTGTGCCCTGGACAGGGGTTGTCCTTAATTCTGCTGTGAAATCCTACATTTTGGCTTTATCTGTTTGTTTATAGCGGGTAAGTCTCTTCACGGCATGGAGAAACAGCTCCTTCTGGTCGCCAATGCCCACATGCATTGGGACCCGGAGTACTCGGACGTGAAGCTGGTGCAGACCATGATGTTCCTGTCGGAGGTGAAGAACATCGTGGACAAAGCCTCACGCAGCCTCAAACTCTCCTCAGTGTCTGGAGAAACCAATGCCATTCCACTGGTGCTGTGTGCTGATCTCAACTCTCTGCCTGACTCAGGTTGGTCCTCAATAATGCCTCTGTTGGTTTTTGTGAATGGTTGTTTTTATTTTACAATACAGACATAAAGAGCCCTGCTTCCCAGTATTCCATCTACTTACCCACCCACACAAACGCCATTGTTTTTAAACACGACTTCAGGTTATTGGGGACCGCTTTTGCCCCATGGACCTAAACTGCACTGTTTTCATAGTGATAGTGTTTATTCACTGTCAGGGTTTGTTA
The DNA here is from genome assembly GCA_037974365.1 of Hydrocynus forskahlii. Lineage (NCBI taxonomy): Eukaryota > Metazoa > Chordata > Actinopteri > Characiformes > Alestidae > Hydrocynus > Hydrocynus forskahlii. Next base: position 13,938,010 of record JBBPCX010000032.1, on the reverse strand, counting down.
CTTTGTGGCATGAGATCCCATTCGCCATGCTTGTCTCTGATGTCAATTCTATTTTTTTTAGCTGGGAGTAAAAACTGCCTTTTTAAGCAGCACATTAATGTGGAGAGAGATGTGTTAAGCTTATTGTGAATTTTAGCGCTTTGCCATGGAGACTGTCGTAGCTGGGCCTGTTGATCGTGGCTTTAACAGCCTGTGCTCTTTGGAGTAGCACTTTGGATGGGCAGACTGAAATGGAGAACCAGAGTAGAATGACGGTCAGGTATTATGAAGTCAACAGTTTTTAGTTGCATTTGCCAGAAGTGAATTTTGAAAGGAAGGTGGAGTACTGTAGAAGAGCACCCTGATTTATTGGTCAGTGACTGACAGATTTGACAGAAGTGGAAGGATAAAACGGCTTACTGTGTTTTCACTAGTCAAAAAACTTAAGATGATCATACAGAGAGCTTCCTTCAGATGTGGAAGAGATCTGCATTGACATTACTGTCTGTCAGATGTTAGAGGGCTGTTGGCAGTATTCTTCTCTGTGCAGGTGCACTTGTACTAGACTGAAAAGAATCTATGCTTGTGTTTACATGTTGTCTAATTTTTAAGGTGTGGTGGAGTTCCTGAGCACAGGTGGGGTGGATTGCACGCACAAAGACTTCAAAGAGCTGCGTTACAGCGACAGTTTGACCAACTTCAACTGCAATGGCAAGAACGGCTCCTCGAACGGCAGGATCACGCACGGCTTCAAGCTAAAGAGTGCCTACGAGAACGGGCTCATGCCTTACACCAACTACACCTTCGACTTCAAGGTCAGAAAAGCTGCCAGCTTTCAACAGTTTCTTTTTCAGATAAGCATTGTGATTTTTCCCCACCCCCCCCACCCCCACACACTTTATCATTATGTCCATTGGTAGCAGTGTCATGTTTTCAGAAACTTTTTTCTAAATATGTAATAGTTGTAATACGTTTTTGTGCAGTGTCATTTGCCTTATGTTAATGTCAGCAACCTAAAGGGGAGCAAGGGCAAAGTGGTGTAAGAGGGACATTCACAGTCTGACATTCCACTTAACTGTAATATAAATATGCAGTGTTTTGTTTTGACATTGTCTGTTTGCTTGGGCTCAGTGCCATCAGCCTTGTGAGATGTTTTGTTCTTGCTGAGCATTTTCATTGATTTTTTTTTTTTTTTTTTTTTTTTCTTTTTCCCCCTCCTCATCTGTAGGGTGTCATTGATTACATCTTCTACTCGGAGCCGCAGCTTAACGTGTTGGGGGTCCTGGGACCCCTGGATACGGATTGGCTCATGGAAAACCACGTCACTGGCTGTCCTCACCCCCACGTCCCCTCTGATCACTTCTCGCTGTTTGCACAACTCGAGCTGGTCCTGCCTCACCTGCCCCCAATCAACGGAGTGCACCTGCCTGGACGCAGGTAGTGACATCTCCCTGCCACCGGGGGCGCTGCAGAGTCGCACCTGACACATTTTTCTGGAAACTTACTGAAAACGATAGAACCTCTAAACTGCACTCCTTCTTTTCTTTTTTTATGTGAATTTTTGAATGTTTATATTTTTTCTGTTGCTTTCTTTAGATCTGGTGGAGCCAAAATTTGCTTAGAGGCGCTATAGGAGACTCTGGTTCCTCTCGATCTATGGAGCTTGGTTTTACAGTTTCTGTTCAGTCACTCTTTCCCTCAGTGCTCTACTTTGTCCTGAAGGCGTGAGTAGTTTGTAGAGGTGTGGTCTTTTTAACAGTGGCCTGTATGTACAGTTAGCTTGTGCACGTCAGCTTTTTGATCATGGTGAGACACATCGACCACACACTCGAAGGCAGTTTGGGCTGAAGGAAACGGAGGTCTTAATGCCATTGGTAGTTAAATCCTAATAATCTAAAGCCAGCAGTGATTCACTTTTGAGTCCAACAACCAAGTGCATTAAAACCTTCTCTTTTCTTTTTGAACCCTGAAACGGATTCAGAGACTCAGTTCAAATACGAGTATGAAGTATTTGACAAGCAATAGCTCACCTGGACTTTTTCGTATGTGTATGTGTACATTTTTAGAACGATCGTCTTGACCCTATAAAATTTGTTTTAGCGTACCACAGCTTTTGAACGCATACATAGCAGAAATCGTGCTTATATTGGTGCCAGTCTCTTTGTACTGCAGCCACGTCACCTGTGGGTGTGTGCAGAGAGTGGTGCTGCGATTTTTGTCTTGGTATTCAGTGCAATATTCAACAGACATTGAAGCTAAGACACTGTGGCAAATTGTTTTTAAAGTAACTCCTAAATTGCTCTGACACTTTTTTTTTTTTTTTTTTTTTTTCTTCTTTGTTTCTTCTTGCAATAGCTCAGAATTGGCTTAACCAAATTAAAGGACAACCGAATTGGGATGGATCCAGCGGCATTCTCTTTCGCAGATTTAAATTTTATCCATTGGCTTGAGGTTTCCCTTTCCTTTTCGGTGTTACAGAGCTATGCACCTGGATTTGGTTTCTTTTTAAAACATGAAAACAAAAAGCAAAAAAATTGAACACACAAATATGGATGTGACTTCACTGTGGAATCTCTCACCTGGTGGAGGAGGTGAATGTGGTGGGTGGAATTGCTCAGTTTTATCTTGAACGAAGGGGTTACAAGTGAAGACTTCCGAGTCTGTATTCAACCAGCATCCGTTCACTGTGTTGAGTGGAGGAGGCGGGGGGAAGGGGGGGGTGAATGTTCCTTTTTCTTTCCATCCTCACCTTCTACACCCTCATTCTCTCAAGGTCTGTAGCACTGTCTTCTTGCGGCCAGTAGTTTTCCCACCCATCCATAAAATCCTCCTGCGTCGTCCTCGTGGGATTTTCCCAGCGGTTTTTACAAACGAGACAAACACACAGGCAGATTTCAACTTTACTTGATTGTATATGAGCCACACGCAAAGAACTTTTTTTTTTTTTTTTTAAATGTGTTTTGTACTAAGCATAAATTATGATCTGAATTTAAAGAAAAAAAGATTGTATTGTAATAAGTATGACTGCATTTTTAACTAAAGGAATCAAAACGACCAGCTTATTAAGGAAAAAAAAAAGATGAAGAGGTTGTTCCCAGGTGTCACTGCCACTCTTGCACTCTCCAGATCTTTTTTTTTTTTTCCCCGTCACGCTTTTCTTTTTAACGTTCCTTGATTTCTATTTTACCGAAGTTGTACATAAACTCCAATCGTATCCATCAGTCGTTTCTCCGTGCAGCTCACATTGAGAGCGACGGCGCTCGCCGGCATTTGGTTTCGCTCGACTCCCGCTCATGCTCTCGACACTCCTGCCACGCCGTGTGTGTGTAGAAGTCAGCATTGTGCCTCGATGTCTCCCTATCTTGCACTACCAGTGAACACCTGTACAACCTCTCATCCTTTACAAACAACCTGTTCACCATTTCTGGTAATTTTATGTGTTTTGGGTTTTTTTTTTTCTCTTTCCTCCTCTGTCATTACTTCCTTTGGTAGCAGTGTCATGTAAAGATGTCATGTACACTTGTAACATTTTTTTTTTTTTTTTTTTTCTGAACTACTGTTCTGCGCAAGGAATCAGGTCTGTAATGTCAAACGAATATTATTTTTGTAGCTGAGTGTATCTGTGGTAGGGCTCTGGTGTTCATGTTTTGTTCCTCAAAAATTCCAAATTGTCAAGCGCCACTTCTGATATTAATCTGTTTCTTCAGTTAAAAGCATGTTTCGTAGATCTTTCTCTCTCCTTCTCTTCTCTGTACAACTCAGCCCTGGCTTTATAATCATCTTAGAATTCTGTTGGTGTCTGTAATATCTCCTCTATGGCCATACTCTTTCCTGTGTAGTGCCACGTGGTGCGTTCTTCTATGAAGCCAGTTTAGATTAGATGTCCCTCTTGAGAATACTTCCTTTTGCTGAAGTGGGAGAGGGACAGGGCTCTTTTATTTTTTTTTGTTTTCAGGGTTATCAGCATCTCTTTCGTAACGTCGAAGCCTGTTTCTGAGCTTTCGGACCAAAATTCAATCTGTAAAACGCGGCGATGTGACGTTCAAGGTCAGGCTTTATGTTGGGTTTTGTTTTCTTTTTGGAAAGTAGATGAATTGCATCAGTTAGCACTTAATGTGATGTTGAGTTCCCTTTCCCTCCCACACAAACCAACTTGCTGTCACCCTTTAGCTCAAATTGACCTGTTTCCACTATGCAGAAGTAGAGATTTTAAATCTTTTTTTTTTTTATATATTTTTTTTTTTAACAGTAACAGTAGATCTACACCAGAATCTGGGATGGCTTTTCAGCACCATGTTTGTTTCCTATTCTGTCAGTCGCACCTTTTGCCCTGTCAATGACTTTGAATTGCTGAAGGTATTGTAGTAGATTTGAGAGTAGCTTTTTGTAAAGTGTGAATAAAATGTGTATTGCATATTTCCTTTCTACAAAACAAACGGTGTGGTGGATTCTTTTGTTTTAAAAAACAGGTTTTTTTTTTTTTTTTTTTTCACACAGGTTCCATGCAAACAGTAATTCTCATTATGATATAAAACGCAGCCTGAGCTCATGTAACTCTTTATTTACGGCATTTAGCTGGCGCTCTTATCCAGAGTGACGTACATCAGTGCTCAAGTCCACATCTGTTCTTTAACCTGAAAAGCTAAACTTAAATCAACATCCACTATTCAACCAAGTTACTGCCAGCTAAGTTACTGCCACACACCTGAGCAACTCCTGCTGAAGGAAAGTCGAGATTTAAGAACACCATCATTCATTTATGAAAACATGTTCTAGCAAGTGCTAGTTAAGACCTTCGGGGGTGAATCTGACTGAAGCAACCTTTATGATGACTGGGGCTTACTGGAATATGGCTTTATGTTAATGTGCAGGAGTACCTGTGAAAATATTAAACTCTTTAGCAGTGAGGTTTTTACGTAGTATTACTAAATATACTAACTAAAGAGGGAATGCAAGCAATATAATACAGTAAGTAGTGATGTTCAATGTATCAGTGTTCTTGTAGAAGTCCAGTATTACTCATCCGAAACCTCGTTTGACTCAAAATTTCCTTCATTAAATTAAATCAGGAGCTGCTGATGGAATTTCACAAATCGAAAAAATGGCTGGAGGAACCGAGGAGGAATCTAGAACCGAACTTGTGTTCTCCTCACCAGCTCACACAGCATCAACTTCTTTTAAGATTAGATAAATCTTTATCATTGTCACTTTTTCAAGGAACAGCGAAATTTAAGGTGCGGTTGACTCAGTGTGAGGCTTAGAGTTAAAGACCGGAATAAAATAATACGGAGTTAAATAACAAAGGAATTATAATAGTACACAAATTATATACAAATTACAAGGGTAGAATAAATACGAAAATACAATTTGCACTGGATTACAAACTAAACAAATCCTGATTCTTTTTACTGCTGTGTATGTATTTATTCTAATGTTCACTTTGCCAGCGGAAAGACACTTTATCTCACACTGACTTTAATGGCTTCAAACAGTTCGCACAGGAGCCTCAGACCTTTGCACAGCACTGTAGGTTTGTTAGCTGCTATAAAGGGCTTATGTGGATGTTAAGTGCCCTTATGAGTACTGCCTTTAGCGAACTGTCGCCTGATCTTCGTTAAGAGGGACATTATGGGTTCTTGTCCACGTCATGTTGCTGTAAAAAGATTTTAACAGTTAAAGAGCCGGTTTACCAGCCTCACTTCAGAGTGAAATCACTCCTCAGATCAAAGTCTGTTTGACAGCCACACTAGGCGACCTGACTAAATTAGTCCTGTAAACCCTCTTTTGAAACACTTTGCTTGTAGTAAACCTGTTTATTTTTCTGACACCACCGTAAAGTTTTCTCCACATGACACAAGGCTGCACTTCAGACCTCACTCGTTACTCTGGTCCTTTTAAAGAACTTTCTCATCTTTTCCACAAGGTGGCGCTATTGGACCAGAGAAGATACAGCAATACCAAGCGCATCCAGACTATGCATATCCAGCCATGGGGGAAAAAATGAGAGACCACTGCGAAAATGTTCGGTTTCTCAGGTTTTATCTTTAATAGGTGCAAGTGTTGAACTGAACAACTTAGTTTTTAAGAACTGTTGACAATATTTCTCCTCATTTCCAAATAAAAATATTGTTCTTTAAAGCATCATTTTAAAG
>JBBPCX010000032.1:13905283-13917816 GCA_037974365.1 Hydrocynus forskahlii | reverse complement strand
ACTCTCCTCTCACAATGAGACCAGTTGGATGGTAAAACACTACTAGAAGTTCCTCAAAGGTAATTATTGCCATTTAGAGAGTGAACAAGAGATTTGTTTTCTTTGAATTATTTAAGTTCTGTAAACGCTGCGTCATTTCTCTCATTTTCATGTTTTGTCATTTCCTTTAAAATTATGCTTTAAAGAACAATATTTTTATTTGGAAATGAGGAGAAATAATGTCAGCAGTTCTTAAAAACTAAGGCGAAGCTGTTCAGTTCAATACTTGCAGCTATAAAAGATAAAACTCTTGTATTTTTCCAGAGCTGTACATATATGAGACTGCCGACCTCTGCAGCAGATCAAAGTGGAAGGTGTCTGTCAAAACACTGCATTGCAGTCCCACCTAAAGTCATTTAATCCTGTTTATTTTCAAACCTCATTTGCAAAGTTCCGCCAGCTGTAGTGTCAAGCGCTGGGCGTCTAGGTGATCATTTCCTTCTTGGCTTATGGGCCATCACCAGCATATGCTAAAGGTTCCTGCGCGGGCTTGCCTGAGCCCCTGGACAAATAAAAAGGAAGGATTATTGGATTAAAAGAGAGAGAGAGAGAGAGAGAGAGAGAGAGAGAGTTGAGAGTTGCCTTCGTTTTCACCTCCGCTCTACGGTCTACCGTTTGAGTTCCAATCTGAATGTGAAGGATCTCACTAGTGAAAGAGATTCATCACGTTCTTTTGATCTGGCGCACTGAATAGTAATAAATCAAACAATGACTATTACACATATATAACGGTTTCCTCTCCGTGAGGTGCGGGAGGGAAAGAGTATATGCTGCAGATGCGTAATTAATTGTGTTAGGGGAGCTTATGAAACATGCATTCATCAGAAATGACAGGTAAATTACCTCTCACCTTCTCTTCATTATGAACTCTAATCTTTACAGATTATCAACGGATCAGAAACGATTTTTTACATCAAAACCTTGTACAAATGCCATGAACAGTTTCATATAAAATGAGTATGGCTGGAGGGATGAGGTCGGTAGTTCTCATTTAACATGGGTTGGTGGGATAACATCATTTTTACATGCATTTCTTTAATTCAGGCACATTTTACTTGCTGTAAAACAGGTCTTGGACTTAACCCCAATTTATATACTGAATCTGTGCAATTCGTCATGTTGATAAAAATGTTATGTATTCAGTGTAAATTGAGTTTTTTTTAGGTATGTAAGCCTGATAAAGTATTTTCTTGTGTTCTCTGTGGCTCCGGTTAAGCTGATATATACTGACCTGTCTCAGGCATACAAATCTGCATTTACTTCAAAGGGGTAGAATAATGAAATAAGGGCTAAATCAGATTTTTGATTAATTTTCAACCATTTTTCGTGCCCCGAAAACAGTGCATTCCTTGAGTAGCCACTCCAGCTTCGACTATTTACACAGAATTGTACTGTATCAGAATGGGAAAACTTTACTGATCCCGGAGGAAATTATTTGACCAAATTCTTGTGGTAATACAGTGGCCCCCTGCAAAGTCGCGGTTCAAAATTCGTGGCTTCAGTTGGTTTTCTTAGAACAGAACTAATAATTGTTTGTGGAAACTCCCACCAGTTCGCGGAAACCGCAGATATCCTCCACATTTTTTGTTTTTTTTTGCGGCAATATATAATTTTTCATGCATTTTCATGCTAAATTATTAACAAAAATTTAACTTACTAGTTTTGTAACATAAATATGAATGTAAAATCAGCTACATTTCCATAAAAAATATAACTATATTAATGTTTTTGTTCTGTCAAGAGAAAAAAAGGCAACCGTATATTGGGGGTTTACTGTGTTACATGTCCCCACCTCCCCATGCATAACAGTCCTGTTTGAGCAGTACTTTACACTTCAACAAGTGTTTTTAATCATGAACACAAATTATTTCTCACATTCGTCTTACCAAATTATATAGTTTCATTAAAAAAAGGGTAAAAACTGAAATATATGTAAAAAGTCTACAAGATCTAAAGTTAGTGCCATTTTTCTATGCATATGATTTACATGTATTTGTAACGTGTTACAGAATTTTAGTTATTTTAGTTACGTGTATTGAAGTTACGTGTATTGAAGTTTTAAATCATGATACTGTTTCGCCTACTTATAAATGAATATCAAAATCAGAATCGGAAAACTATTGATCCCAGAGGAAATTGCTTATGTGGTCAGTTTGCAGTTTGGATTCAGTTTTCTGGTTGTTTTACTGAACTATGAGTGAGAAATAATAATGAGTGTTTTAAGCCCTTAAAGTGAACTCAGATTGAGTAGTCAGCATTTTTTGCGTATATGTAAACACATCAAAGGAACCCTTCTGAAACGAACAGAACTGGGAAACATCAGGAGGCGGTCTCTGTCCGGTTCACTTTAAGTCTGTGGCACGGTTTGGTTAAACCCGTGCATTATAAACACAAAGCATTCCGGGTTCACTTTGACAGTTTTCGCCCTCTTGGCTTGCCGTAGGTAGATCACGTTTTACAGCCCCGGGAAACCATAAATGTCTATGCGGGAAACAGATATCAGCCAATAAAGAAATAAACTAATGAATACGAATAAATGAATAAATGATAATAACAAATAAAAACCCCAAAAATAAATAAATAATCTGATATTTGTGGAAAATATAGAAGTTTGGTAGAGCTTTAAACCATCTACTCTTATGTAGAAAAAAATTCCCAGTAATGGGGAACGTGAAGAAACAGCGGCGGCAGGTTGGAGAAGGAACTAAAGTGTGAACAGAAAAAGAACTGAGACCCATCTGAGCTGAAGAACCGAGTCCTCTTTCAAATGAACTCACACTGTGAACAGAAAAAGAGCAGTTCCCTTTCTGTTGGTCCACTTTTTGGACCACTTCTAGAGGACTGAGTTTGGTTCCTTTAAAGAGGACTACATGTGAAAACACCCTAAAAAAAGATATCAGTAGGCATTTTAATGCCTCGCTGACCTAAGAGGGAGCAATTTTGATATAATGTGATCCTGACTGGTCTCTCGAGCGCCCTCTGCTGGATCCCTCGCCCCTCTTGTGTAAACCGACACCAGCCCATCACCCAGCGTTTCTCTCGGGGCACATGTGAAGGATCTCTGGTCTTCCTCAGACATTCTTTGGTGGGCTTGTTCTTCTTTTTGTTTGGGCGGCCTTCCACATGGCAGAGTTAATGATGATCACATGCTACAAACGTGGCTGAAAAAAAAGCCTTGGAACTCTTGGCTCAGATGCCTGCCCTCCAGCCATGAGATTATAGCCTCTCAATCTGGCAGGAAATATAAAAGTGTGCTTTTTACAGCACCTACAATAACCATGGGCTCTATTTAAGCGATTGCAGTGAGTGTAAAATCCCGAATTGGTCAGGCACTGGAACCTGAGCCGTCTGTCACCCAGCTGTGCCAGAACGGAATATCCTAAGCTTCATAGTACAACAAGTGGCTTTCTTGTCTATGAAATCCCTCACTGGAATTCAGTGTAGTGTAATGGACCAATCCATGCTCCAGCCACTAATGCATTCTTTCCAGACAGGAGCTCTCAAGGCCTCCGGATCTTCAGGGAATTATTTCTTGAAGTAAAAAATATGCCTGCAATTTTTGTGTTTTTGCATTTAATAACTGCACTTGTTCATTTTCTGTAACCACTTAATCCTTATTAGGGTCAGGCAGCCTATCCCGGGGTCTATGGGCGCGAGGCAGGGACTCACCATGGGCGGGACGCCAGCCCATAGTAGGATGCACACACACACAAGCACACACACACACACCATTCATTCATGGTCAATTTAGAATCCCCAGTTCACCTGACATATATGTTTTTGGACTGTGGAAGAAACGGGAGACCCCGGAGGAAACCCACACCACCATGAGGAGAGCATGCAAACTCCACACACACACACACACACACACACACACACACACACGCACGACCAAGACCCAGATTCAAACCCCAACCCCGGAGGTGTGAGGCAACAGTGCTACCCACTGCACCACTGTAGGGCCTTAATAAATCCATTTTGTTTAATAAATAAAATATTCTGTCTAAACTCTGACATATTGTTTCACTACTCATTTAATTGGTAATTTTGGTTGTTAACAAAGGGCTTAAACTCTTGAAATGCCAATGAGATGTATTTATTAATTCCTTTTTTTTCTTAAGGTATCCAGCTAGACAGAACAAGGAGAGTTCTTCTATTGGTTGGGCCACTGGGAGCTGGACTGAAGACCCAACACTTTAACCCCTAATATAATTTAAAAAACAACCGATCGTGATCTGATGTACAGTGGATGGGACCAATTTTGAAGAGGAAGAAAAAACGCTACCACCTGGAAGTTGAAGATGTGTCACTGATGCTGCTGTAAGTGAAGAACAGCAGCAGCAGCCCTTTGCCAGTGCTCTTTTTCTGAAAAAGTTTATGTAAAACTGCGTCATTTAAACTCAATCCCATATTTCTGTATGTGTTCGTTATAAACTTCAAATAAAACATGGAATTTCTTTTACAGGCTCCAGATGTCTCTCAACTGAGAAACTGTAGTTTCATTCTCAGTTAAAGTATTAATCTAAAACTGTTTTTATTTTGTATATGTGTGTAGAGTCACAATGTAGATCAGATGTAGATTTTCTGACTGGTTCTAGAACTGATGTTAACGTGGTGGCAAGTTCATAATTGTTTCCTTTCCAGTCTTCCCAGCTGCAGCAGTTTTCCCAGAACACTTGTGGGTGATTCCACGATCTACTATCCAGTGTGGTAGAAAAAAAAATAGGTTCTTAGTTGTGGTACCTCTCAGTGGTTCTTCCTCATGTTTTTCTCTCTCAACAACGCTCACTAGTGGGCTGGACCCACAATTGTATAATAATTCTATATAATTCTATTACAATTCTATATAATTCTATGAGGCAGTGTCTGGCACTGTGCAAATAAAACTAGATTGAACTGATGATAGTTCATTAGGATGTGTGTGTGTATGTGTGTGTGTGTGTGTGTGTGTTTAGAGGGGGGATGATGATGTGGCAATCGTTATTGTAGGTTTTCCATGAGACACTGGCAATAATGACGTTATGGGCCAGGTGGGTGGTCATGTGACATCTGGGTTTTTTCCATGCATTGACTCAGGACTTGACCACCCAATGAGAATGAGCGACCAGTGAGAAGATTAATTTAAATGACCAATGAAAATCCACAACTTTTATCTAGGTGACAATTGAGAATGCATTACTTTCATTTATGGTTTCATTTATGGGACCAACTTTTATTTAAGTGACCACTAAGAATGCAGCAATTTGGTTTCAGTAACCAATGAAAAAGCACTGGTTTCTTTCAAGTGACCAATTGAATTTAAATGACCAATTTTATTTAAAAGACTAATAAGAACACAGTTTTTAACAAATGAGAAGGCACCACTTTAAGTGACCAATTACAAGTCTTCAATTTAAGAGTCCAACAGGAATGTGGTGCTTTGACTTCAGTGACCAATCAGACCAATCAGAAAGCAACATGTGGAAGTGACCAATGAGAATACACAATTGTAAATTAAATGACCCGTTTCATTTAAAAGACCAATAAGAACACACATTTTTTTAAATGACCAGTGAGTAGGCACCACTTTAAGTGACCAATTATAACGCAAGTCTTTCATTTAAGAGACCAAAAAACACACACAACTAATGACAAGACTAATGAAAACACACCAGGTTTGTTTAAGGGTCCAATGAATATGCACCACATTCCTTCAGGTGACCAATAAAGGATCTCGTTCATTTAGGGTACGAATGAGTGTGCACCAGTTTCATCTGAATGTTCTGAATACTGCTCGCATATTTACCTTCACCTCAAAATTCCAGTGTGGGATACTTACATGCTCTGTCATGGAAAGAATCATGAAAACCCTGGAAACAATGCAGAAGCTCGCCAAGGCCATAAAGAGTGAATAAAGGAAACCCATAATTAGTAAAGTCTTTCCCCAGCTCCCAAACCAATTCCAGCTTTCCATGGAATATTATATACCATGTCAAACATGTGGGAGTGACATGAATAGGTGTTACGTCAGTAAGATCTAAACCTGATAACATTTTTGCGATGTTTTCACCCTCATGTGTGAGGTGGAAGTGGTGTCAGCTGTTAACGTCTCATGCTGGCCTGGATTTATGATGCTTTTAAGCGAGATGTGGGATGGGGAGAAGGATGGGATGCGATCTGCATTCCGATCTGGATGTGCTGCACGCACGCTAAACACTTCCCCTTTGCTTGGGTTGCTAATGGAGATGATGTCGAGGCTGCGAGCCGTCCGCTGGCGTTCCTTATGAAACCCACTTCAAACGGCTCGGCTCCCCGCCCTCCCCAGGCGGTGACATCTGTGGACACCTCGGTACTGGAGAAGTATGTAAAGGCGTACCGGGGGGGATATAATGAGGATCCAAACAAAGATTATGTAATTGACAGAATCATGATGCTCACGCATTAAGCTTCTGTCTGAGGGCTCATCAGGCTCCGGCTCTGCTGCTTTAGATAATGATGTCGAGTCAAGAGAGTCTGAAAGGGAGCCACTGATGATGGGGTCTCTACCTGTAGGAGGAGAGAGAGAGAGAGAGAGAGAGAGAGAGTGAATGAGAGAGAGAGCAACAGAGTGAGAGAGAGAGCACACGAGAAACAGAGAGAAATAAAAAGACAGAGAGAGATTGAGAAAGAGAGAAAAAGAGAGAGAGAGAGACAGAAAGGGAGAGAGAAACACAGAGAGAGGGGAGAACAAAGAGAGCAAGAGAGAGACAGAGCGAGACACAGAGAGAGAGAGAGAGAGAGACAGAGAGAGAGAGGGACAGAGACAGAGACCGAGAGACTCACTCTCTTCTGCTTTACCATCTTTTCCTAGCCACTCTCTCCTCATCACCCTTTTTTCTCCTCCATCCTCCTTTTTTAACAGGAACCTACACACCTTTCAGAACCCCCCCAAACTGAAAGATGAACGGTAAATACTGGAGGCGTGACTCGGAATACATTAGTGCAGCGCATCTGTGTGCACATTTCAAAAGTGTGTGTGTGTAAAGAGCCAGTATATGTGTGTTGTGTGTGAGTGTATATATAGAGTGTATATATAGAAGCACTCATTATTGTGCATTTGAGATTTTTACATGTGAGAACAAGTGAACGTATATGAAAGGAAAACTAGGCCAGGATCGTTCCCTGTGAACATATCCAAAAGTATCCACACACCCCTTTTAATTAGTGAGTTCAGCTACATTAAGATGCACCTCACACTCGGTGATGCTCAGTTACACACACAGTTGGAATGATCTTGATAGAAATGCCTCACCAGAAGAATCCGATGCTCTGGACATCCACCCGCGATCCTGAGGTAAGCGCAGGAAGAGGTGAACGGCTGGTGAGGCTGTTGAACTGGAGTGATACTTCTGGGATGAGCTGGAGTGGCGTTTCTAATCACCCAGCATCAGTACCTGACCTCACTAAGGCTCTTGAGAGTGACACACACACACACACACACACACACAGAAACAGAGAGAGACAGAGACAGAGAGAGAGAGAGAGACAGAGAGAGAGAAACAGAGACAGAGAGAAACAGAGAGAAAGAAAGAGAGAAAGAAAGAGAAAGAGACAGAGAGAGAGAGAGAGAAAGACAGAGAAAGAGAGAGAAAAAGAAAGAGAGAGGGACAGAGAAAGAGAGAGAGACAGAAAGAGAGAGAGAGAGACAGAGAAAGAGAGACAGAGAAAGAGAAAGAAAGAGACAGATAGAGAGAGAGAGAGAGAGACAGACAGAGAGAGAGGACATGACAGCCCTTGACTAATAATAATATTAGTGAATAATATTACGATTAAATATTATGATCCAGTCATCAGAGTGAAGGCTCTGTGCTGTCGGTCGTTCATGTATTATATTCGCCTTGTCTAAGTAAACAGCCGACAGCGATATCATCAGCAGATACACACAAAATATCACACACTAATCTGCCACGAAATATCACACCCTTACGTGTTCGCACCTCTGATTTCAGCCTGGCATGCACTATCATTCTTAAGCTAGACTTTACCTCCTTACACCAAAGAGATAAAAACAAGGTTAGACTTGATCTGAAGGTCGAAACTATTGAAAATCCAGCCATTTATCCACTCTTGTGCGATGCGTGTCTGTTACCAGCTGAGTATTCTTGTGTAGGGCCAAAGAAATGGTTGCTATTGTTGCAGCTGGATCGCATTGCTGCATTTGGAAGAGCACTGAGCGAGAGGAACACGCAAGGAGCACGTTTACAGACATAACATTTCTTCAGAGGAAACAGGACCCTAACAACATCTACAGGCACTTTTCCACAGGTCTACAGGAATCTAAACTGTACTTGCATGGAGTCGAACAGACGGAAAGTTTTCTGTCAGAGCCGCTTTTGTTATTGTGGTCTTTTATTATTTATAGTCTTGTTTGAGTGTTTAATGTTTTCTCTGCGTTCTTTATCCATGTGATGAGAACCGACCCCAGATAACTTGTTAGTGACGTCCTGGATCACCTTCACCTTTCTGACAGAGTTAAAGATTGATTTGCGAGAGTTGTAGAAAACTAACACTGAAATTTATCTTCAGCCCAAACAGACAGTCGAGCTTAAACTTCATCACTTCCCAGTTGTTAGTTTGTGACTCCATTGTTGTTTCTTTGTGCAGACGGTAAAAAAACAATGGCCTCTTCCTACGTTTCAACCAATCAGAGAGCAGTGATGCAGTCAGCTCGGCCGCGGCCCATTTTCAGCCCTGCCGTCGAGAAGCTCAGGTTCAGCTCGGGTACGGCTTGGGTACGGGTCACTTTATTTGTAAAACATTTGTTTGGTGTATGGTATGGCACAGTGCCAGTGGAAAAGTGCCATATGAGTGATCTATCAAAGCCATCTGAGTCTCTCAATAGCACCGTCCCGACCACGCGGGAATCAACACGCCAACCTGTAGCCTTCTTACTCGGGCAGCGGGCGTCTCTCGGAAGCAGAATTAGATAAATTACTGTTAAATTGCTTAACGAGCACCAGCTATAAAGGCTAATCTGATTCAGTCGACCTCTTTATGAGAGTTTCAGATGAAATGAGTTTATTTTTTCCCCTCGTTAATTTTGTTTCTGTGGAAGTAATCGTTCTGCGCATCTCGTGAACCCTTCATGCAAGAGTGGGCGAGACTCTAGCTTTCAGCATGCAACTGTCGAGGCCAGGTCCATTTTAAAAACAATTATTTCATTATGGACCTTTGTCCATAGCCGGGCAGGAACCTGAGTGATGGCAGTGGGACGCTAATGCAACTAAATCACATCCAACAAGGCTCTGCTGCTTGATTCTGAATGCGGCTCACGCTCACCAGAGCCAGGCCGGCACAGAGGACAGCAGCTTGAGCTAAACGCTTCCACAGATGGTCAACACTGAGCCCAGCCAGAGCGAGTGGGGAGGAGACACTGGCCAAGAGGGTGAGAGCACCACCAATACAGGATGTATATAATCTTCTGGGAAAAGTGGGGAGAGGAGCATCAGCTGGCCTCCGTCCAATGGCAACGATTCTGAGACCAATAAACAGCCAATGGGTGCGGGCCCATCTCAAGAACACTGAGAAACAGGACTACCTTTAAACTCTGGATACAGAAATATACTTTCAAGTATGCATCTGTGGATATCTCACATTCAGCCAAACAGACAAGGACACACACACATACACACATGTGCACATACACATTTCATGTAAATCTCTGCCATCTGTCACTCAATTTACTAAAGATAAGATAAACCTTGATTAGGGAAATTTGCTTTGTCCTGGCAGAAAGTGGACAGAACAAAGTTAAGAGCAGCAAAAATTAAGAAAACAATAGAACAGAATAAAATATAAAATGTACACTATACAAGCTAGAAATATAAATATGGACATCTGTATTGTAAAATATATACATATATGTATATGTAAAATAAGGGTAGACTTCGACATGTTGTATGAATAAAGTAAGTCTGTAACTGTAATTTTTCAAGACGGCCATAATACCATTCCCAACGACTTTTCGTGCAGCCATCACGACATAAATTATTTTCTATTTAAAAACGTGTTGCGATCATGCTTTAGGCCTTTTTTTCGTGTTAGGACACTTCACTACCCTGTATTTTATTGCGCAGTGCGTAACACCGATAGTATCTGCGCTAACTGGTGACTGTTAGGGTTAGTGTTAGTGTTAGGGTCAGGGTCAGGGTTAAGGTTAAGGTTAAGGTGAGGGTTAGGGTTAGTGTTAGGGTTAGGGTTAGGGTTAGGGTTAGGGTTAAGGTTAGGGTTAGGGTTAAGGTTAAGGTGAGGGTTAGGGTTAGTGTTAGTGTTAGTGTTAGTGTTAGGGTCAGGGTCAGGGTTAAGGTTAAGGTGAGGGTTAGGGTTAGTGTTAGTGTTAGTGTTAGGGTTAGGGTTAGGGTTAGGGTTAAGGTTAAGGTGAGGGTTAGGGTTAGTGTTAGTGTTAGGGTTAGGGTTAGTGTTAGTGTTAATGTTAGGGTTAGGGTTAGGGTTAAGGTTAGGGTTAGGATTAGTGTTAGTGTTAGGGTTAGGGTTAGGGTTAGAGTTAGGGTTAGGGTTAGGGTTAGTGTTAAGGACTTCCCCCGTCCCATGGCATTTCAACCTATTTCAACTGCCTTGCAAACAACAACGATAAGGAATCAACTCATTATTTCTCTCCTACTGTCCCTTAGTCACCAGTTACCGATGATACTGGTGATGTTACACAGTGCACATTAAAATACACAGGTAGTGAAAATACATAGGGTAGTGAAGTGTTGTCCTAGCATGAAAGAAAGCCCTAAAGCGTGATCGCAGCATGCATTTTGAATAGATTGCATATCGTGATGGCTTCAAGAAAACTCGTGAGACCGGGCTCACTGTTCCATATGTAATCTTGTTGGTTTTTAACAGAGCATGTAAGGTCTTCTTTACTTTGGAGAACTAGCTGTTCCGGTCCCTGCCAGAGGTCCGTGCAGAGGTATGCTAGCCTCGCCTTGCCCAAACTTGCTGATCAGTGCAGCACTTCCAAAACCTGACAAAAAACCCATTACATGATTTACACACCCACCTCAAATGCCTCTGACAGTATCTGTCCAAAAGTATGTGGACATGTGTCCTAATGATTGAACTCAGGTGTTTAAGCTACAGTTAAGAAAATAGGCATGCATTTAGTCTAAGTTCCCCTTAAATAATAGAAATTCCTGAATTAACGCCTTAAATTTAAGATTGAGAGGTTTCACACTCATGCCTTAAATCTAAATTTAAGGTAAAATCAGGGGGTAGGTTTCACAAATTAACCAGCAATTAATTCAAATGAAGGGGTTTAGTGTATTTTCAGGGGTAAATTAAGGTGTGTTTCATTGTGATAGGTGTTTTGGTCATGTGTCCATAAACTTTTGTCCATGTAGTGTAAGTCAAACATGGCATATGTAGTATTGACTACAAAATGAGTCAAAAAACATTGACGCAATAAAATTGAAATGTATTTAATCAATACAATGTTTGTGCTACACTTGTACTATGCAAGGAGACTTTCCAATTATAGATATTTAGTTGTAACACTGTGTTAAAACGAATCCAAATGCTCGGGGGCGGTGCTTTAGTCTGGCTTGCTCACCCTGTGAGAGGTTTATATGTTAATGAGTGTCTTCAGACAAGAATCTGTCAAAGCAGATGTAACACCTGAAAGGCTTTTCAGAGGTGCTTCCTCAAAGTCATTCCTGGACCTTAGAGCATAAATTCCAAGCACCACTGGTGCCAAGATTGACATACTTACTCGCATGCCACTCTGTTTACTTCTTATATCTTCACTTGTTGATGCCACAAAGACAGAAGCAAGGAACATCGTAATTATATGGTGATGAAGTGTGTCTGGAGTTTCCTAATTAAGTTCCCAGTGTCTGGAAGGCAATGTTCTTCTCTGTGGCTCTGCAGGCATGCACAAACTGATGGAGTCCTTGGCAACTGCTGTTCTCTTGCGCTTGTGCGAGAGTGTGTGTGTGTGTGTGTGTGTGTGTGTTTCCCACTACCTCCCTTTCTATTTCTTTTAATTAGAGCAAAAGATCAGTGAAATGCCAAGTGTCAGTACCAGAGAGGGTTCGAATACGGCATAAACGACCTTTTAAACTCTGCTGATCTTTAATAAGGCCGCAGTCGGAGTGCCTCTCTGCCCTGACAAGAGCCAATGTGGGCAGGGGGCTCCAGGACAGCAGGCTGCCACAGGACTGAGATGTCTGAACATATTCCTGAACACCCGTTTTCCTGAACATTATGGTACTGATTACAATTCCACCAATAGCTTCAGTAACAGATACTGTGTAGTATTTGTCCAAACCTGATGGGACCGAAATGTTCCCATCTACACTATATGGACACAAATATTGTGACATCTGGCCATCACAACAACAGGGCCTTTAATGATAAATCCATAGACTTTAATCTGGAGTTGGTCCCCCTTTACAGCTATAACAGCTTCCACTCTTCTTGGAAGACTTTCCACAAGATTTTGGAGTTTCTGTGGGAATTTGTGTCCATTC
>JBBPCX010000032.1:13854938-13871678 GCA_037974365.1 Hydrocynus forskahlii | reverse complement strand
TGGTATCGGTGCATGGTATCGGCAGTTCACGTACGAATACGAGTACGAGTATTTTAACGAAGTATCGGCCCGATACCGGTATCGGTATCAGTGCAATCCTACTAATAATTATCTGTTTATTTTTTTAAAAAACTAGGTCAAGGTAGATACATGCTTTCCCATATGTCCTTCAGAGCAGATGTTCTTTAATGTTTATTATAAGGCCACCTTTATGGACCCTGCTTCCCCGACCAGTTAAATGAGGATGGAAAAATGTGCTGACCACCCACCAACTCTGCTCATTATTAGCTGGTTTCTGTGTGGCATTTGATGCTCCATGACTTCAGAATGTTTATACATTGTTTGAAAACTAAGCCTTAAACATTGTCAAGTTAAACTTCTCCAAATCCTGTTCCTACCGGAGTGATGACGGTGAGGTCCGGCAGGTGACTGCCTCCAGCACACGGGTGATTACTCAAAATCACATCTCCTTCCTTCAGACTGCTGCCTATGGCCTTTAACTGAGATAGAGATAAAACAGAAAGAGATGGAAAAAGAGAGACCCAAATCAGTCTGAAGCTAAACCAGTGCAATGCATTTTTACTTAAATTAACTTAAACAGGCTGTTTTTGTTCCTTTGCCTTTAAGTGATATGCAAATAAATCATCAGTGCTTCATATATAAACAGGAAAGTGAAAGGTATGTTGTATTTATGCAATTCTTTTAAGAAAAAATTTACAGTGACACCCATGCTACAGGCCATTTAAAATGACACTCTGTCAGGTGTCAGTGGTACATGTGTGTTTGTGTATATGTATGTGTATATCCACACCTGGTACTGTACTGTTTCCTGCATGGCTCCTAAATGTACAGGGATGTGGGGGGCGTTTGACACCAAGCCCCCATCAGGGCCGAAGACAGCACAGGAGAAATCCAAGCGCTCCTTAATGTTAGTGGAAATCGATGTCCTCTGCAACACACGACCCATCTGCTCTGTGTGTGTGTGTGTGTGTGTGTGTGTGTGTGTGTGTGTGTGTGTGTGTGAGAGAGAGAGTATGTTTGCAGGTGTGGGCATGTGTTAGAGACAAATTAGTCTGAATAAGTCACACAAAGTCACATGAAGTTATAAATATGATCCAACAATAAAGTAACATTAGAAAAATTAATGTCAAGAATGCTTCATTTAAAAGAGTGATCAAATCAAGGCAGATAACTTGACAAGAAAGTATTATGCATATAAAATCACATTAAATGTATAACATTCATTATTTAATAACATCCTGCTCCTAAAAATATTCAATAATACTGAATAAAACATCTAAAAATACCTGACAAAGTCTACATTATAACATTTTACATTGTCAACAGCTATTATTGTATAGAAAGTGAAATTTGATATGACACGTCAACATTTTTTATCATTTTGTTATTGTCTTCTTCTCCCTTCATCTCTCACACACTCAATCTCTCACCTGCTATACTCATGAAGCGATGAGAGAAGATGGACAATTGCACCATATTCAGGTCGGTCCCTAACACACATTGGCTGTCCATTCCCACGGTGATGCACAAATCCCCACTTGTGATCAGCTGGGCCGAGCAGCCCGGTTCCACCAAAATAGTGCTAAACAATAGTAGAAATACGGAAACATTTTTGTGACACAGTACAATCCCCATCCACATTTTATTTACAAACCCATCACTTGTGCCCCCACAGTTCCCCAGACAATAGCCAATCTCTTTGGATTAGCCACCCTCTGTCCCTTCATTAGTGGTCAGAACTGCTTTTGGCGGGGTGTTTTTGAGTTGTGTGGGGCGGTGGACTGATGGCTTTAGTCTGCCACTGTATAGTGGACCTACACTATATGGACAGAAGTATGGAGTTGGTCCCCCTTTGCAGCCATAACAGCTTCCACTCTCCTCAGAAGGCTTTCCACAAGATTTTGAAGTTTCAGTGGGGAATTCATGCTCATTCTTTCTGTAAAACATTTATGAGATCAGGAACTGATGTTGGATGAGAAGGCCTGGCTCACAATCTCCGTTCCATTTCACCCCAAAGGTGCTGGATGAGGTTGAGGTCAGGGCTCTGTGTGGGCCATTGAAGCTTGCTTTGAGCACTGGGGCAGAGTCATGCTGGAATAAAAAAGGACCCCATATTGTGTCCACAAAGTACACATGGTGTTGTCCACAATGTCTTGGTGTGCTGAAGCATCAGGATTGTCCTTTGCTGGAAGTAAGGTGTCTGGCCCAAACCCTGAAAAACAGGTGTGCCCCAAAACTTCTGCCCAAATAGTGGATGTCTACACAACACTTTTCAACACACTTCAAAACACATTAAGCTGGATGTACGCACCTGTTCTTGTCAATGATGATCGCTGGTCCCTCAATTCTGTAGCCACATGACAAATGTTCCCACATGTACACACTAGTGTCCCGATAGCCTTCCTCAAAGTAACACTTGGTCACCTGGGCCATAAAACCAAGATACATGCAGAATGGTACTTTCATATTTCTCACTTGATGCCTTCACCAACTAGTCACCAACCACCTTTCCAAAAAAACCCACAACCATTAAACAAACTTTGGAAGGAAGGAAGGGAGAAAAAACATATTTTGAAAACTAGAGGCACCCCCCTCCATGCCTATGTACTGCATGGAGAGTGACAATACTCTAATTACGATAGTGTCTTTTATATTAAACTAAGGTTGTTCTGTAGTACCTTGGTAGGCGTTGGGGGTCCAAGTCCTTCTTTAGCTGTGGTCACAGACTTAATGCCAGACTTTCCTGATCCACGCACACGAATATCGTCTACCATTATAGGTCGGTCAGCAATGGTAAAGCCAAATTCCTTCAGGTATCTGTGAACAGAGAAAAAAAAATTAGAATAAAAAAAACGAATGCAGATGTTACTGAATTAGTGACCAAGTTTAAAAGAATAGGGCTGGGCAATGTGACAATTTATCAGTACAATGATTTTTTAAAAATCATAGACAAAATGCTTTTCTGAGTTCTAATGTCAGATATACAACTCTGAATAAAGTTCCATTCTGCTTGGACCTCACTCACCACTGCTTATTTTCTCAGCTTCTACATTACACACCACAGTTAACTTCATGAAGCACATACCAGGCACATACAGGAAACAACCACCTCTAATCTAAAGCCAGTTTAAAAAAAAACAATGTGCCCGTGAACCAGTGTAAACTCTAAGGGTCTGTATGTGGTTCCACCATGTATGTGGAACTCATTCTCATGTTAGTTTCAATGAAAATATGCAATAATTCATAATAGTTAGAGATAATAATCTATTCATAATAGTTAGAGAAGTTACTGCATAATGGTCAGAGCGGTTAGTAGATTAAACCTTAACCAGTGAATAAAGGGAAACACACAAACAGAGTGTTACCGTTTGGTAAATGCGGTGCAGAAATCCCCAGACTGACAGGACTGTGTATGAGCAGGGTAGCCAGTGGCATTGACCATAAGAGCACAGTCTGTTCCCTCATAACGCATGTGCAGAAACACCTCCGTACTGATCTGAGAACTGTATGGGAGAGAACATATAAGATTCATCAATAGTTACAACAATATCTGTCATAAAAACTGATTCAAGATCAGCTTTCCTACTACTGTGGTGGTCTGTGAAAACAGACTAGTTTAAAATCGCTAAATCAACCCTTTGGCTACACTGTGAAATTCTGAACATTTTTATCGCTCAGAATCAGTCTTACTGTGTCCTAAACCAATGGTTCTCAACCTTTTCAACAAATAACCAATTGCGGACCAATGGCCTGTCTTGATTTTAGATTCGCGGCCCAATCATAAGCCTTCGCGGCCCAGTGGTGGTCCAAGAAACCAGGTCCTAAACCACATCCAGAAATCTGCACCACCCTAATGAAGGGTAAGATGCGATTTGAAATTGTGATGCAGGAGAAATTGTGAGGAAGGAAAAGATTTGGGTGACTTCTGACATCTAGTATTTGTTAGCAATATTAGCCGTATAAATGTTTTGGCTGACTGACTACGTCTGGGATTTGTCGCTAACTGTGTTAATTTGATATTTCGCCAAACTTTAATTTTGTTTATTTCTACAGATAACAGTATGTCATAAACCATGTAAACAAGTCTATTACTTAACTTGTTCTGGATGAATCCACTTAGTGATTACCTTGCGATAAATAGTTTCTCCATTTACCATTAAAAAAATCTGTGTTCTGCATGATTATTCTCCATTAGGAGACCTATTAGCACACAAGTTACTGAAAATGACATATACTAAAAAATACATATATCCAATGATGACAGCCTCATCATTGCCACTGCAAAAATAAAGAAACTTTAAGACAACAAACAGTAAAGGGTAAACTGTTTAAATTTTATTTTTGAAACAGTAAAGGGTGAACTGTTTAAATTTGATTTCTGGATTTTTGGATCTATCTTTGCCATGTGGGTGCATGTACCTGCTGAAGCCGCGGTTGTGCAGTGTGTTGTGGGAGCGCTGAGTGAGCTCCTGTATCCTGCGGTCCAGTTCAGAGAAGGAATCGTCGCAGTACTGTAGAGAACACGGCTCTTGAACCTCCTCTACTACATCAGCCAGAGCTAAACCATATGCTGACAACAATCCACTATATCTGCAGACAGCAAAAGACTGGTGATTACTAAACTGGGGAAAAAATTGGGTTAAAAAAGAAAAAAGATTTGAGGACAAAAGGTGAAAAGAGGTGATTTAGCAATGGGGTCACAATGTGGATTATCATTAAATTATATGAATATTACCAATACTTAAAGGGCACAGAGCAACTATATGTTTCATTGTGAAGAATGTATAGTTTTACTCAGTGCATCACAGTGTGTAAAATGCTACAAAAGGAATTGTACTCACAACTGGCAGAACCACTGCACCAAGCGATTATTTGATTTCCTACCTCTTATTTGATTTCCAACATTCCATTTCTTTTTAATGTAATAACTTTACTAAATGTTAGTTTCCATATTTCTCACTGCTGTCTTGTTAAATAAGATGTGATGCTCTTCTAAGATGTTAGCTTGCTAAGTTTTCTACCTGAGCGAAATCAGTTATACTCTATTGAAATTAATTCCACATAAATGTATTATAAATTTAATATTCAGAATAAACTTGTAATGAAAGGAATACCTATTATGAATTAATTCATAATAAAACATATTACCATGTAAAATACTTGAAAAAGCAAAAAATGAAAAGATTTTTTTAGATATCACTCTGTATGCCATTACATATAATAATAATTAATGTAAAAGTGATTCTACACTTTTTATACCAGTGCAGGTTCTAAAATGCATAACAAAGCACACACACACACACACTGCTGTGGACATACTTGTGTATGAAGACTGTTTTCATGCCTAAAGTTCGTGCGATAGCACAAGCATGCTGACCTCCAGCTCCTCCAAAACATGCCAGCACATGCTGAGACGTATCGTGACCCTTCGCCTGACATATGAGAGAGAAAGAGAAACAAACCAGAATCAGAATCATAAAACTTAAATGATAAAATTGTAAAATTTGTAATAATTGATTATAATAACATACAGCAAAAGATGCAGTCATTTCTTTGTCTGCAACATTTTTAAGTTAACATTTTAAACTAGACTGCATTTATTGCTGATTTATTGTAATAAACCACAGCAAACACGAGACACCAAATTCCCGCTATAAAAATATATAATAATAATAATAACAATAATAATAATAATCATAATAAACACTTTGTGTGTCCAGTCAAATCCTGGTGAAATTTTCATGAGGCACTGAAGTGTTTGCTAAGGAATCATAAAACAATGTTCTTACATGCACAATATACAGCATGATTTATTTGTGAGGCAAAATTTTTACCTGCGTAAGTGCTCTGATTGGTCGACACATGGCCTCATTCGCAACTCTGATGAAACCCATGGCCACCTCTTCCACACTCATTTCTGATTTCCCACCTTTTGGCACTTGAGTGTTTGACTGGCCATGCTTTGATGGGCTGACGGACAGGAAGCGGTTGATGTCATGGGTGAGCTGCTGAAACTGCCTCATCGTTTCCTCTGTGGAGAGCGGCTCGTTCTCTCCAGGGCCAAAGATGTGAGGGAAGAAGTCAGGCAGCAGACGGCCAAGTGCCAGGTTCGCATCTGTGACTGTGAGAGGGCCCCCTATAGGACAGGACAATACATTAAAGTAAAGTAAAGTGGCCCTTATAGTCACATAACACAACGTGAACAGTGTGATATTCTTTCTCGGCATTTAACCCATTCACCAAGTGAAGCAGTGGACAGCCAGGAACACAGTGCCTTGGGAGCAGTGTGCTGGGACGGTACCTTCCTCAAGGGTACATCAGTGGTGCCACTGGCAGTGCTGGGAATCGAACACATGACCTTCCAATCATAGAGGCAACTCCCTAACCACTGGGCCACCAGCTGCCCCAATTTCACTAACATATGGAGTACGTTCGAAGAGCACCCGCATATAGTGAAAACTCAGCTTAATACTTTACCCTTAAAGAAAATGTCAAGGTAAATCCGCATGTGTACTGTACAGTGTACACTGAACTGCTGTCTCCCGCAGTGCTGGAATGTAAAATACCGATGTTACCCCTGTACAGACTGCAATGTAATTCATGCACGTGGGTTTTCTTTGGTATGCACTCTCGTCTTCTTCGGTATAAGCAGGTAAATACAGTAATAAATTCGTTTAATTACAGCAATAAAAACTGTTCTGATGCGGGAAGCCTGGACTGCGTCTGCCAGAGATGCGTCACAGGGCAGCAGCCAATCAGCAGCAAGGAAAAATAAATAATGTTCTCAGATTGGCTACTTTCAAACCTCCCGAGTACAGGTGACTGTGACGTCCGGGCTTCGTCCCCGTGCTGGTTGTTTATGTTTAGGCGCGGTGCTGAGCAGTGGAGGCTCTTTCCGTTCAGGTGTCTGATTGCCTTGCTAACCGCCGCGCCCAAACATAAACAACCAGCAGGAGGATGAGGGGGCATGGCGGACGAGGCCTGGACGTCACAAAAACAACAACAACAAAAAAAAGCAGAGGATATCTGCAGTTTCTGTGTAGGTGTGGGGGAAGTTGCGACTGCTGAACCACGATTAAACGGGTGTTTACTGTATTTGATTCTAAGCAGATATCAATGTTAGTCCAACGTTCACAATATTACACTTTCAGTTTAGGCCTATTTTACTGATCTGTAAAACTGAATATATGACTCACAAAAACCACTACCACCAGATCACAATAAACATTTATTTGCTTATTTGGAGTTTTGTTTGTGTTGTGGTTTCAAATCAACAGGTATCAACAATCATGTAATTTCACTGGGACTGGATCATTTAGCTGCCCTGCACAGTTTGATCAGACACACAGCTGATTTAGCTCATCAGCTAATAATCAAGCTTCATGTGCTGGATCAGGTGTGCTGGAGGTGGAGAATACCTATAACTCTCAGAACTGAGACTGAAAACAACCGCTTTATGTGATGTTTTTAGATGGTTTTAGAATTTAGCACGAAAAGTACAATTTAGCACTAACAATTTAGCACTAGCATCCAAAGGTGCCAAAAGACTGTCAACGGAAAAGCTATAAAAAAAGAAGGCTGAACAGTGAAAGAATGAAATTTAAATGTTAAAATAAGAACATTTCTTGTTGCAGATTATGCCAGGTGGTGAGTAGGCTTTTCCACAGTGATTTGATAACACTGCACAGACCTTTTTGTTTTGTTTTATATGTGTTTTAACAAGGCATATGGACCACTAATACATTTACATTTAAAGATACAGCTTGTCATCAACTACTATGAATAATTCAGTATCTAATATGTAAATTCTGTAGTTATAAGAGCAAGGAACTGAAGTGTACAGATACACATACAGATTCTTCAACCTAAGGTTAGATTTATTTACAGAAATCCACAAGGGACGCACAATTAATAACCTGGGTATCAGCAGATATATGCTTGAAAAGATAACAGCAGCATCAGGTGGATGTTTGTCTTTGACCTATATCTACACCAATATTTAAAGATGCATTTATCATATGGAATGCTTAGATTTAATACTGGGACAGCATGCTAAAATGCTTTCATTTTTCTCATTTTACATCATGTTAAGAGTATAGAAATAAACATAAATTATATGCCAAAGCTACATAGAAGTTGATGGAGACTGCAATGAGGTGATCAATACTTAGTGAAACAGAATGAATGAGCTGAAGTTGATTTACCTTTTCTATAGCAGGCAGGACCAGGGTGAGCCCCAGCTGAGTCAGGACCAACAACAAACATCCCTGACCTAGAGAGAGCGTGAGAAAGACAGAGAGAGTGAGAGAGAGATAAACTGGGACAAAATGACTCCTTGTACAAAAACTTGCCGACTTTTTCTTTACAGTGGTGGTAATAGGTTTTGATATCCAAAACCACCAGTGAACTTTAGTTTTAAAATGCAATGTTGATGATGGTAAAATAGACACCTTACCACACTGGTGGTTTTGGACAGCATTAAAAAATATCAAGGCAAATTTTTGTAACCACGATCACAAAACCATGTTTCAGACATCAGGTAGAGTATTCCAAACCATTTTATGTATTAAACATTTCATGATGTAGCTTACAGAGGCATTTAGCTCTTTGGATGTTCCACTCCTATCACTAGTGCTGGGAACAATTCTGACTCAGTACATCTCTCTAGAACAGCACAGTTCAAACTACAGGGGGTCCTTGAGTTACACCACAGATCCGTTCCTTTGACAGTGATGTGACCCGAATTTTGGTCTTAGTGGAAACACACCCTTGTCCAAGTCTAAGTTACCTATCCTAACACAGTTGTAAAAACATAAACACCAAGTCACAGAAAAAGGAAAAGGAAAACTCCCCTCACTCATACAGCACGTTACTGCATATTCTTCCACCACGCGCAGCCAAACTAGTTCGCCCACATAGTCCATAACTATGAGGCTAACAGTGTAAGCCGAGTGGGAGTGAGCATTGCAAACTCGAAACCTCATGTGTTGAGACCCTCGGTATTCTGAATTGCTTTGTTTGCATTCTAACTGTTCATGCAGCAATTCAAAAATGGGTGGATTACCCTTTAAGAAGACAGAATGACCTCTGACCATCTGAATCCCTTAAGTTATGTGCATGTGTGGTGAGCACAATGTTTATGTGTGACAGACAGTGTGTACATTAATCTGCAACAGAGATACTGTATAAACCATTATGAGGCTGAATTGTATACGCAGAATTGACAACTGAACTTGACTGCACAAAAAATTAATCTGTTCTGACTGGCTGCTCTGTATAGTGTCTGATTTAAAAAGCAGACCAGGTGGAAATGAGCATTAAAACTTGTGACTATGTTGATCTTAACTGCTGTTGGTTCTTGTGACATAACAAAAACAATACATTCAAAATGTTTTTTGCAGTATCGTTAGCATACATGACCTGTATGGAGGGAGAGTGAACTATACTTTTTGACGCTTGTTACAACGTTTACATAGAAATTCACACTCATATTTTAACAATAAAAAGCATTAAGA
The DNA here is from genome assembly GCA_037974365.1 of Hydrocynus forskahlii. Taxonomy (NCBI): domain Eukaryota; kingdom Metazoa; phylum Chordata; class Actinopteri; order Characiformes; family Alestidae; genus Hydrocynus; species Hydrocynus forskahlii. Next base: position 13,862,142 of record JBBPCX010000032.1, on the reverse strand, counting down.
TATGACTAAACAAAACAATAAAATGTATGTGATTAATAAAAGTAAATTACAAATAATGAAAAAGTATATAATTAAACAATTGTTTTAATAATAATAAGAAAAAAAGAAGAATGTGTATTTTCATTCAGTAAAGAAAAGTTAGATACGTCTTGAGCTTCAGATAAGATTTTAAAAATGAGCATATGGTGCAGCCCTAGTGCATGCATGTGTGTTGTACCTGAAGAAAAGACGTGAGCCTCCTCCTGCTGCTACGGTGTTGATGTCCAGTTGAGGAGCCTGCAGCGTGACTCCGGCTGTTGTAGCTTCAAACACATGCTCATACTGACCAGCATAGCGGCTAACGTCCGTAGATGTACCTATACACAAAACAACAGAGGCTGACTATATTCATTTTTAATATAGTGACTGAAAAAAATTTAACTTGTCAACTAGTGATCATTAACTTACCAAAAAAGACAAAAGTATTGTGGTAATACACTATATGGATAAAAGTATTGGGACGCCTGACCAGTACATCAATAGGGACGTTAATCACTTTGCATTCAAATACATAGACTTTAATATGGAGATGGACCGTGCTTTGTGCACTGGAGCACAGTCATGTTGGAGTACTGTGAACAATAAGTTGGAAGAATGGTGTTGTCCAAAATGTCTTGGTATGCTGAGGCCTATTACAGCCTCAGGAGCTCTGACCATAAAGTTACATAGAATAAGTTGTAAACTGCACCTGAAATTACCACAGTTCTCAGAATCTCACCTCCCACAAAGTCAGAGATGGCGATTATCAAATAATTGCTTTCATCTTGTGTAGTATTAATAAATCACATTGGGCTTTGTGACTAACTGCCACTGTACTTCAGGCGCTGCTCTAGATTAGTTAAATGCTGGTCACAGCATCAACTAGTGGATTTATCAGTCTATTCAAAACCTCTCCCACACTGTGATTTATGCTCATTCTCATTCAAATGAACCTATTCAAACTCCACCACAACAGTGTTTCACATAAGTACTGTCACAAAGTTGGACAAATTATGCTATTAAAAATCTCCTTCAATCAGTGGTCAGTTTCTGCTGTGCTGATAGGAACAACAGTCCTGTGGTCTGAAACTGACCAATGATGAACAGGGGAGTAATAGAGGATGACTAATAAAGTGTGCACAAACAAACAAGCCAAGAAAGGGGTTAATGGAACGTACATTAATGTTGTCGCACTAGATCGTTCTTCATCATCCTTCTATGTTAACTCTCACCTCCCATGTCAAATCCAATGACGGGTTTGTTTTCAGTGGAGTTGTATGACGTGATGGCATATCCTACGACTCCTCCAGCAGGACCAGACAGAACTGCCCGTGAGCCACTGAACTGCTCCATAGGGGTCAGACCACCATCAGACTGCATAAACAACACATCCACGTCCTGGCAGTCAAACACAAACAGAAATAAGAAAATATTAATCACTGAGACTCCAGGCTTTTAAAAAAGGCTTCAAATTTAAAGGAGAATTTTACTCCTTTCTACTTGTCTCTGATGCAGTTAATCAGCCACATGTTCAAATTTTGCATGTCTCTGAACCAATCCAAACCACATCCAGCTGTTAAGGTGGTACCGCATTTTGTATATGGTTTAATACACAGTATGACTTACTGGGAGCCATAAAATAAACAAAATTTCCCTGTGCAGCTGAGTGCTGCGGGCAACCTTTATAGACAAAAGACTTTACTTTCACAAACCACCTTAGGAGAGGGAGTGCTGATCTATAATCAGTTTTTGTGGAAAAGACCATTATGAATATGGAAGAATCTCTCCAGACCTGGTGTAAAGTGGCTGTCTGTAGTGGTGGAGTTTCATTCATTTTTACGGCTAACAGTAAGTCATACTGCATTCTAAACCACCTTTGAGCAGGTTTAGAGGAGTTTTAGTGAAGTACTTTTACAGAAATGATTTGAGTTAAAGTGTTTGTTAGTAACATTATCCTCAAAGTTCTAGAGCTGAAAAACCTATACTGATAAAGTAAAATTCTGACATCCTGGCTTTTTGTGCATTCAGTGAATTAAAATGAACAAAAATCTGGAAACTAATCAAACCAAACACCATTGTTGATATAAACGGTATTGTTTTGCTAAAATTGTAATTGTGGCACAGCTGGTGGTTAAGGAGTTGCCCCTACAATCAGAAGGTCTTGGGTTTGAGTCCCAGGACTGCCAGGGGCACCACTGAGGTACCCTTAAACAAGGTACTGCCCCTGCACACTCATTGTTGACACCGTGTGCTGTGGTGTGGTGTGTTCACGTGTGACTATAAGGGGTCATTTTCACTATTAATAACAATCTTTGTATACAAACACACTTACTTTCAGCTCCCCCTTGAAGCCTGCAGTAAATCCTTTGAGGTACTGGTGTATTTTAGGTGTGAGGTAAGCGTCTGCACACACTGTGTACCCCCGGGGCACTGCCCTGATCATGGGCATCACCTCACTAGACAGAGAAACCTGGGTGAACCCAAGCCGCCGTGCTAACGACCCTACAGCCTTCTCATGGGCAGGCCATCTGGAAGAAAAAAGAAAACAAAAAAGCATGCACATTAGATAAATGTAACGTAACATGACTGTAGCTTGGTTTTGAATATATAACAGTAATTATCAAACAACAAACAACATATTCTTTTTGACATTCATAATGTGTGTTTGATATACTTTTGATTACAGGATTGTTCATGAACCCATTATCACAATAGTACAATCTAGCAGGACAGTTGGTATCAGCTACTGTCAATGTTGGAGTTATGGTACAGGTACAGTACCATTTTCATTAGTCTTTTTTACAGTATTTGCAAATGATAAAGGAAGCGCAAAATTTTAAAGAACTAAGTCTGAACTGTTAATGATCATTATGTACCAGTGGGGTGAAAAATAGGGTGCCAGGACCACAGGCTTTAGCCATAAACAGCTCAAGAAAATGTAGTATTTAGCTCAATCAAACTACAGACAAGTAGCTTCCACAGTGTTATGGGGTGGTATTTTAATAACCAACGTGTATGAGTGCAGCAGCAGGACAGCCAGGCTGGTGATTCCTCTGGATAAAACTGCCTTCAAATCTCTCTCCACAGACTGCAAGTCCAGCTCTTTCCACACTTCTAACTTGTCCCCAGTACTGCCTGTGGGGGGGGGGGGGGACCTGCAACTTTGTGGCCATTGCGTTCACAGGCAAGTGTTTTACCCCACTAGCCTCCTACCACCCATACCATCTTTCATAGCAACATCTTTTATAGTGACACCATGTCTAATTTTAACTACAAGTTCCATCAAGAACTGCGGATGATTGGTTCTGGATCACAAATGCCACTCCAGCTCATCCCGGACACACTGGATGGAGTTCCATCACTCCAATGCATTTACACTGCCCCACATAACATTAATGGGGGGCCCACTCTAGTCATCATTTGGTATGATGACCTTACAATGTGTGGCTAATAAAGCAGCCCTGGTACCAAGGTTATAGTTTAAGATTAATTGGTGAGCGTATTTTGCGGAAAGTATTGCCTTCAGGGCAGAAAGCGTGTGGCAGATCTTTTGCTCTGAATCTGCGCTACTAATCATGGTTTCTGGTTTATCTCCTTGTACTCTGAGTTGAGAATCACACTCCGCGGCACCCCGGTGAGGTGTGATATGATGCCTCTCAGACGCTTCTGTTAAACTCTCACTAGCTTCTCAGCTTAATGTCGCTTCATTAGCCTCATATACTCCCATTACGCAGACTACTTCTGAGAGACTATCACTTCAGCGTCAACTCTTCCTTCGGTTCCTCGTGGTCTAGGGCCTTCGGCTTTGATACTGGCTAGGGGCTGGTAACACACCCGCAACTTTTCAGCTTTGGCAAAGTCTTCAGATTTTGAGGTCATATTTGTAATTTGCTGTAACATGCTGTCATGAAGAACGTGCTCAGATCAATCTAACACTGAAGTGTTTTCTGAAATTTCAGCAAGATACATGCAAAAAATTAAAAAAAAAAAGGGACTGTACGGACCTACTGAGTTACTCCCCATGGTGAGTGTGTGGTATATGTGTGTGTGTGAGGCAGCAGTGGGGGTTGTTGTTGATGCCGAAACGAGTGCCTTTGATGGAGATGGGATGTGACAAGACCCTCCTGATTGTCTTTTCCTCATGTGTGTGACAGCATGGTGCCTGTTTTCACCTTGTTTCCCACGGAAAGAGCACTCTCTCTCTTTCATTCTCTTTCTTTCTGTCTCTCTCTTTCTCTTTCTCTGGTCTCCTCACTTCTTCCTGTGTTTGGGCCTGTTGGCTACAGTAAGTGCAGTAAGAGTGTCTGGACATGCCTTAGTCATGGATCAGCCTGGAATGCAACAGTCACTGCAACATCATATGCTGAGTATAGTACTGAGCAGATCGCTGATAGAAACGCTTCGGCTATATCATTATAGAGATAGTACCGATCGCATAACACATATCAGTACACCCTGGTGCAGAGAATGCATGTTCAACTTACAGTACACACCCTAAATGTCCAAAAGACGCCCTTTTGATTAGTTCAGCTACGTGAACCCTTAGAACACGAGCGGCATGGATCCATGTTGGGTCCTCACAGTTTTTATTGATGCTCTAGGAGTCAGACGCCAGTACCTGACCTCACTAATGCCCTGGTGGTTAAATGCAATCAAATTCTTATGGGAATGTTCCAAGATCAAGTGTAACCTTCCTAAAAGAGTGGCGCTTGTTACAGACTCTCTGTTTATACCCTTGTTTTTGGGTGAAACACCACACGAGGCAAACTTTCGGCTGCATTCTCTAATTAAAACCTGAATACTTTTGGACATACAGTGCATTTAAATAACACTGAAGTTCTGAAAACATTCTATCCTAACTGCCCCCTCCATGTATATGGTATATGGCAGTGATGCTACACTGCAGTGCTGAAAAACTGCCACAGCAACAGCCCTAATTCTGCCTGCCTGGCCCTCTAATGTGCTGCTTGAGAGAAAAAATGGTTCACCGCGATTGGAGTTCTTAATTGTTGTTGCACAGCTCGGCACAATTGAAAATAACAGAGTGTGAAGGTGTTAGACTCACTTGTAGGCCGTGCAACTCATGTTCATGGGGGCCTGTCGCCTAACACATGCAGTGTTAAAAGAGTGCTATAGGGCACAGACAGGAAGGCTGAGTCTTCACAGCATTCAGCAGTAATCTGAGCAGTCCAGAAGACAGGATGCCTAAAACAATGCACTGGCAGAGTTTGGCTCGAATCCCAGTCTTACGCACCCGATCCATGTAATGAAGGTCTTCAGGACATCTGAATTTTAGAGGCAGTTGTTTTGGATCTGATCTCTTCAGGGGGATAGGTCTCCAGGGCCAGGATTTGGTCACCCGGCTCCAAATAAGCTTGGTGCCTGAAGCTTCTCCTGTACCAATTAGGATTAGCCATCTAGAAACATGAATTTGGTCTAGATTTTTTCAAATGGATAACAGTAGGCAACCGTAATGTAATATAATTATTGTTGTAATGTTAAATTACACTACGTAATTTCATAACAGGATGTGTTTCTGTACCTGTCATAGATATCCTCAGTAGACAAAGAGCAGAGAGCATAATTAGTCCTGTTTAGCCAGATTTAGTGTGTGAAGTATTTATAGTGCTTGATATCATTCTGTAAATGTGCTTTGTGTTTGCTGCCAGCTTATCTCATCCATCCTATTCCATTCACCAAACTTCATATTCATAGCTCACAGTAAGTCATACCGTATTCTAAACCACACCCATGAGTCTGTACCACATTAATGAAGATAAGGATGCAGTCTGACAGGGTTGAGAGATGTTTTGGAGATGGGTGACTATTGACTTGTTGTGTTTGTCAGTGACATTAGACATTAGAGATAAAATGTCTTGGCTGATGGAAAAATTGTATAAATTAGATTTTTCGCCAGCCTTTTCTTTAATGACTCATTGCGGTTTGAAGCTATGCTTATTGGTGCAAAACTGAAGAACAAGGCCTGGATGGACTACACAGGGAAAAAGTCTATCACCTCAAACGATTTGGATGAAAGAGAGAGAAACAAAAGAATCCAAAGTAGTTTAAATATTTTATTAATTGGAGAATGGTCAGTACGATAAATCATTTTTAGAAATAATAGTTGACTCCTCCAACCCCAAAAACACAATAATTGATTTTTCATCAACTCTTCCTTTAAAGACACAATAGGGTTTGAAGCAACACTTAGTGGTGCAAAGTTAAACAAGCAAAACCTGGATGGACTACACAGGAAAAAATGTTTGTAAATTGGTTCTTTTTTGTAAATTGAGTCTTTTCTGAAGCAAGGACATTATGTTCTTATATGACGCTGGGAGCGACCACGGAAACGTGCTGGGATCAGTAGAATGGCAGCGTGGGTTTGACACCGGAGCTGAAGCTTGCTGTGTTTGTGTGTGAGTGAGTTCTGTGGTGAAGAGGTCAAAGATCCAGCTGAGACGCAAGCTGTTGCTGCAGCTACATCACCTGCAAGAGCAATAAATTATGGTATTTGTGTATCACACGCGTAGCTCCAGAGAAAGCAAGGCGAGCTGAGAAGAGCCGAACCCTAACGTTAGTACAGCGTGTTATGCCATGATGAGTCGAGCTGGATTTATATATCAGTCGCCAAAAGCACTGACTCTCACATCAAGATGGCGTTAATTTGTTTGACAATCTGCTAGCAGGCTTTGGTCCAAAGTAATTGGGCATGCTGTCATGAGAAAACGAGACAGGGCTCTGGCGTTCAGAGTCGACTTCGCATAAAACCAGGAGATTTAACCCTCAGAAGTCACCAGCGATGACAAATGCATGGTGTCGTTTTCTATTGCCTTTTCCTCGCTCATGGAAACAGGCTGTAGACCTCTAGGGGCTAAAATGGCTTCACCGTGCATGTTCACTTGACCGCCAGGTAAGGGATCCGTGCCCTGACATTTCCTGCTGTCAGTGACCGGTGCCCTGTCCGGCTGACTGACACATCGGAGGAGCGAGCAGACGTTCAGTTGCGGGCTGAAAGAAAAGTCAATCCATCTCAATCACCTGCCAAGCTGCCCTCCTCCTACACTCGGAGCCTGCCTGGACACGGCCGCCTTTCCAGAATCCGGGCGGGGGGGGCAGAGAGAGAGAGAGGGGGAGAGGGAGAGAGAGAGGGGGAGAGAGAGAGAGAGAGAGAGAGAGAGAGAGAGAG
>JBBPCX010000032.1:13844398-13854838 GCA_037974365.1 Hydrocynus forskahlii | reverse complement strand
AGAGAGAGGGAGAGAGAGAGGGGGAGAGAGAGAGAGAGAGAGAGAGAGTGAGTGAGAGAGAGAGAGAGACAGAGAGAGAGAGAGAGAGAGAGAGAGAGAGGCTCTGTCGAAGTTTCAGGGTGTTTTTTTAAATATTATTTTACACACTGGGACCTTGCACTATAAATGCAAAAAAAGGTATACAACTGGCAGAATAAGTGAATAAAGAGAACAAAAGACAAAATGGAAAGTAGATGAACATAAATAAATGACATTATACGGCAGTAATTCACTAAGTTGATTAGTTGCTGATGTTGATTGGGAAGGAAAGCTGTGTTTGTCTGAAAAAGGAAGCTTTTAAATGATTTATGACAAATTGCTGTACCCTACAGGAAGCATAGGGGGCAACATGGGTTCTATTGTTTCGTTGCACCACATCAAGTTCTTTTCAAACTCTCTCAGACATGGTAAAAAACATACATTATTGAGTGCATGCAAAATAGCAGCATATGTCATACACAGCTGTCCAGTCAATATTAAGGATGTCTTTAGCAAAAATCAAACACAAAACACCTGCCCCCATTAAGGGCTAATTCTATCACCCCATGGAAACTGGATGAAAGAGAGTGAAACTGAAGAGTCCGTGTTAGTTTAAATATTGTAATAACTGAATAATCATCAATTGGATAAGTGTTTAGAAATAACTGATTTCTCCACCCTCAAGACGCATTAATTACAAAAGTGATTTTTCATCAACCCCTTCAAATAACTCAATACAGTTTAAAGTGATGCTTATTGGTGCGAAACTAAAGAAGCAAAGCCTGGACACTGAACACGTCCTGGCCGATGGAGTGCATTGACTACACTGTGAAAATGTTTGTAATTTGATTCTCCTTTGTAAATTGAGTCTTTACTAAAGTGAGGACATTATCTTCTTATATGACACTGAAATGTGGTGGGATCACTAGAATGGCAGCGTGGGTTTGACACCGAAGCTGAAGCTTGCTGTGTTTGTGTGTGAGGGAGAGTTAGAGCACAGATCTGTGGTGAAGAGGTCAAAGACAAAATAGTTATAATTCGCTAAGCCTAATGTGTTCCTCAGATCACAAGGGAGGAGACAGAAAGAGGAAGAGTTGAAGAGAGAGAGAGGACAGATCCCAGGGTTTGAGGAAATGTCCAGGACAGGGCCCTGAGAATTGTCTCATTCACAATAAGGCATCCTTTGGATAACTTATGGATTAGACTTTGTAGTATTTCAATCCTTAGAACTGTCAGTATCAGTAAACTCTGCGCTTTTGGCATGAATCCATGCTGCTCCTGTTCTAAGGGTTAAGGCCTCTAGATGTTGTACATCACCACACCGCCAACCTGTTTGTGCAGAGACGGTTGCCTCTTCGCGGCTTGTTTTCGTAGCCTGTTAGAGGTGAGCTTGTACTTGACCCTGCCCTGGCTGATGGATCCAGTTGCTGGTGCGAGGCGCTGCTGTGGGGATGGTGGGGGGTAATCCAGTTAAGGAGGTTAACTATGAGAAATGGCCCCGGCTCACCGCACTGTTTTGACACTCTGGCTGGCTGCAGCTGCGTCTGTGATCTATCGTCGTAATTCGGCGCTTACAGGGGCGGCATATTACCGAGCCGGCAGCGGCGGGGCTCATCTCTAGGCAGAGCGCGCCCATCCACAGGAGTAATGGGCAAAGTGGCCTTTTTCCTCATAGCGATGAAAACCCCCCAAAAATCTTCCCTTTTTGTGCTGAAATTAGCGCTAAAAGTCCCTCGCTGGCGAGGAATTGTGGTTTAAGTGCAGCTCCCTTTTCTGAAAATGATAGATCACGTAGCTTTTATTCAAGACCTTACCTTTTTTCCCCAGCACCATCCAAGATGATTTAATTTTGGGACTCGTGTAAGTCGAAAATCTGCAGATGCCTGCCGGAGCTCTACGCCGCAGTAATTGGGCACGGCGGAGAAGTAACCTTTCATATCGTAGCTGAGATGATAACACACCACATCCAGTACCAGTCAAAAGTCTGGACACACCCAGCAGGGTTTCTCTTATTTATGTTATTTTTCACCTTTTAGTAAAAGAGTGAAGACCCCAAACTATGCACTGACCATTAAACATTTAAATCGATCTCTTTTTTTTCCATATTTCAAAGTAGCCCTGCCTTCATTGCAGCTTTGCACACTCTTGGCTTTCTTTGCTTGGCTTTTTCTTAAGCAGCTTCGTGATGAACCTCTCGGAGACTCCACTGGCCATGGAAAACTACACCCTGCAAAAAAGTTTGCTTGGAAAAGTTTGCCCAGAAATTAATTGATGCATTCATACCAGAGATGAGCATAAATCGATTTGTGAGGTTGAGTGTAGTTTGAAGTCTTTTGCTTTGTGCAGACATTAACATGTCTGTCAGGTTCAGCGTTTAAAGGACTAGTTTTAAACTCAGATTAACTGAGAGCTCTTCTCATATTAGCTACTGAGCTTCTTCCTGTCCATCAAACCGAAAATGCTCTGCAATGAAAGGCTTGTTATCTTAACTTTGATGAGTCTGAATCAAGTATTGAGTCATTTCAGGGCATGTCTGAGTCGGGCCCTTGAGCCCCATCCCATACATTTGAGGTTTGTTCGCCACCAAAAATGGTATCTTGCATCAAATCATCTTAGATCTGGACAAAATGTTAAATATTTCTCATCTTCTTTTGGCTTTGCTTGTTTTACTCATTATTTCTTAGATAAAAATCAACATGATTTCTTAAAATAAGCTGTATAGCTCCAGTACAAACTAAAGTGTATCAAACATGTCTTGAACGGCTCCTCTACATGACCTCTGGGACTGGAATGGTTTATTCCACTGTTGCAGAGACACTGTTACCTGCTGTACTGCTCACACATCTGCTTTTTCTCCAGCTTCTCTGGTGCTGGCGCCAGATACTGCAGCTTTGACACGTTTATTGAAGGTCCTCTTTATAGCTTTAAAACAGTAGCCTTTTTTCCAGCATGGCTGTGATGCTATTGGATCCCATTGTAAGATTCATGGTTTGTCTTCATAGTGTTGTCAGGTGATGCTCAGTCTTCTGAGCTTCAAGGCCAGAGTTTGTGGCATTCGGCTCAGGAAAAGTTTGGTTGCTTCTCTGTGATGCCTTTGAGTGTGTGTGCATGTGTATGTGTGTGTGTGTGTGCGTGTGTGTGTGTGCGTATGTGTGTGTGCGCATGTGTGCATGTGTATGTGTGTGCGTGTATGTGTGCATTTGAGTGTGTGTGTGTGTGTGGGTGTGTATGTGTGTGTGTGTGTGTGTATGTGTGTGTGTATGTGTGTGTGTGTGTGTATGTGTGCATGTGTATGTGTATGTGTGTGCGTGTATGTGTGCATTTGAGTGTGTGTGTGTGTGTACGTGTGTGTGTGCGTTTGAGTGTGAGTGTGTGTGTGTGTGTGTGTACGTGTGTGTGTGTATGTGTGCATTTGAGTGTGCGTTTGAGCATGAGTGTGTGTGTATGTGTGCGTTTGAGTGTGTGTTTGTGTATGTGTGTGAGTGTATGTGTGCGAGTGTATGTGTGCGTTTGAGTGTGTGTTTGTGTATGTGTGTGTATGTCTGTGTGTGTGTGTTTGTGTATGTGTGTGTGTATGTGTGCATTTGAGTGTGTGTGTGTGTATGTCTGTGTGTATGTGTTTGTGTATGTGTGTGTATGTGTGCGTTTGAGTGTGTATGTGTGTGTGTGTGTGTGCATTTGTGTGTGTCTCTGTGTGTGTATGTGTGTGTGTGTGCATGCGTTTGGGTGTGTCTGTGTGTATGTGTGCATTTGAGTGTGTGTGTGTGTGTGTATGTGTTTGTGTCTTTGAGTGTGTATGTGTGCGTTTGAGTGTGTGTGTCTGTGTGTGTGTTTGTGTATTTGTGTGTGTATGTGTGCGTTTGAATGTGTGTGTCTGTGTGTATGTGTGTGTGTGTGCGTTTGTGTGTGTCTGTGAGTGTATGTGTGTGTGTGTGCGTATGAATGTGTGTGTCTGTGTGTATGTGTGTATGTGTGTGCGTTTTTTGTGTGTCTGTGTGTGTGTGTGTGTGTGTGCATTTGGGTGTGTGTGTGTGTGCGTTTGAGTGTGTGTGTGTGTGTGTGTGTGTGTGTGTCTGTGTGTATGTGTGTGTGTGTGTGCATTTGTGTGTGTCTGTGTGTGTGTGTGCGCGTTTGGGTGTGTCTGTGTGTATGTGTGTGTGTATGTGTGCGTTTGAATGTGTGTGTGTGTGTGTGTATTTGTGTGTGTATGTCTGTGTGTATGTGTTTGTGTATTTGTGTGTGTATGTGTGCGTCTGAATGTGTGTGTCTGTGTGTATGTGTGTGTGTGTGCGTTTGTGTGTGTCTGTGTGTGTGTATGTGTGTGTGTGTGTGTTTGGGTGTGTGTGTGTGTGTGTGTGTGCGTATGGGTGTATGTATGTGTGTGTGTGTGTGCGTTTGGGTGTGTCTGTGTGTATGTGTGCGTTTGAGTGTGTGTGTGTATGTCTGTGTGTATGTGTTTGTGTATTTGTGTGTGTGTGCGTTTGTGTGTGTCTGTGTGTGTGTATGTGTGTGTGTGCGCGTTTGCTGTGTGTCTGTGTGTGTGTGATTGTGTGCGTTTGTGTGTGTCTGTGTGTGTATGTGTGTGTGTGCGCGTTTGGGTGTGTGTGTGTGTCTGTGTGTATGTGTGTGTGTGCGTTTGTGTGTGTCTGTGTGTGTGTATGTGTGTGTGTGTGCGTTTGGCTGTGTGTGTGTGTGTCTGTGTGTATATGTGTGTGTGTGCTGGGGTATAAGATGAAAGTACTGCTTGTTCCAGGTGCGTTTCCATGGAGCTTCCGAATGAAACTCCATCTTTGATGATGTCATTGAAATTCCACAAGACACTCCGGAGAGACGCAGGGAATGGTGGAATTAATTTTTGCCCTTTCAGACAAAAATATGTGATCATACCGTCATTGAAGTGTATGTGTGTAAGAGTGTGTATGGGTTTTGGGTGGCAGGAGAGATGGGAGGAATGCATAAAATGGTTTAATAGTGAATATTAATGGGTGTGTGTGTGTATTTATGTGCCTCTGATAGACAGTGTGCATAAATGTGCTCACAGTGTACGTACAAAATGTAATATGACACATTGAGATCTCAAAACACAGCATTTCATTTATTAATGGAAAAATATAGACAACACCTATTATCACCCATGTGGCTTGCAGTTCCTCTTACGTTCACCTGACTTCTTGTGTGACTTTTTGTACGTGTGTTCAAAAAGTCGTCAGTGTGTTCTTGGAGGAAATTTGATTGGTTGGCCACTTCTGGCAAGTTTTTTGAGTTAATGTGGTTGGTTAGACACCCAGAGATGGCCATGTAACCTTTTCCAGACTAAAACATTTCAATAACATTCTTTTCTCAAATCTCTTCTGGGATTTCTTTTGATTGTGGTTTAGTGGGTTGCTTGTTGAAACCTTTTAGCCGGCTTCACGCTGCTTAAGTGACATTTTGATTCTGCGAGTTTACCAGTCATCACGCCTGGGTGTGTCTAGTCTCATGGATCAACTACATTTTGGTTTAGAGGAGCTTACTATCCACTAATTTACAGAGGGTTATTTTTTTCTTTAACACATGAAATGAATCATTAAAAGCTGTATTTTGTGTTTGCTCAGGTCTTTTTGTTTTTATATTCAAATTTGAGATCTGAGACAATTAGGCGTGTCATGTGTGGAAATAGAAGAGTAGAATTTTTCATTACACTGGCCTGTACATTATATCCACAGTGTAAGGAGTGTTTCACGAGCATTTGTGTGATTTTTTGTGTGTTTGTGTGTGTGTGTGTGTGTGTGTGTGTGTGTGTGTGTGGGAGGGACTTGCCCCAGGGGATCCTGCCAGGTAGGAGTCAATGCTAACGTCACGTTGATTTACTACAGTAATTGTGCTTCATCAACATTACTACATCGCGGCGTCGCAGTAACAAGCGTCAGCAATTCCAGTCTAAACTGCCGGCGCTGGGATAATCAATAAAGAGTCAATAGAGAAACACTGGGTGCGATCTCAGCGGCTCGTCTGCAGGAAATGAACCGTTTCATTTGGCTCAGTTCTTACGATCAAGCATATTACTCCGTGACATTTATGCATATCTCTGATACAAAAATAGCAATTACAGCGATTTCTCATCATGCGTGCGCTGCGGGTGCCGTGGTTCAAGCTTCGTCTCACCAGCATGGTGCAGACATGCTCCAAGCTACTAGAAACACACGTGCGGACCCATCCAGAGCTAGAACACACTGTACACACATGCACACCGGGGAGAGATGCAGCAGTTTCCCTTTTTTTTTTGCAAGGACACCCACAGCACAGCTGAGAATATTGCCTTTGTGATTGGACAGGGTAAAATGATACATGCTTTCCAAAGAGAAGTGCTTCATACAGTGAGAGGAAGGTTCGAGGCAGACTGTTTGAGTTTTCACATCGTCAAGAAAGTCTAAAAATCTAAGTGGTAAATTGGGCTTTTTGGGAAGTGGCGCAATGGGTAGCTCTGTTGCCACACAGCAAAAAGGTACTGCTAGAAGGCTGATTCCTGGTTTAGGTGACTGAGATCACTTCTGTGTGAGTTTATATGTTCTTGTGTGTGATTTTGCACCAGTTTCCCCCCATAGTCCATAGACATGCACGTCAAATTAAATTGCTCCTAGGTGGGACTGTCTGCCCTGTGGTGGGCTGGTAACCTTTCCAGGGTGTTTCTCCGCCTTTCGCCCTGTTGACCCTGGTTAAGATAGGTAGATTAGCTTCTCGCTCACACTATATCTATAGCACACTATAACAGTACCTTATCTGGATCCAGTCCTGGTTTTGGAGCTCTACTATCCCTGAGTGTTATGATCCAACACATCTGGCCTGGTGGTTAGGGTGTTGCCCCTGCGATCAGAAAGTTGTGGGTTCGAATCCACAATCATCGGCACAATTGAGGTACCGTCCCCACACACTACTCCCTGGGTGCCACTGTTGGCAAGTGTCACTGTTCACGCAAGTTTTAAAAGTTATCAAATAGGAGGTTAGTCCTGTGTTTGCTGCAGTAAAAGCCTCTGCTACTCTGGTAAGGCTACATTAGATGTTGGACTGTTGCTGTGAGGATTTGATTGCATTCAGCTGCATTCAGGAGGTCAGGTTCTGAAGCTGAAAGATTAGTTCTGGATTTTCAAATTTCTCAAACTGATGCTTACCAACAGATAGGTTACTGTGTCAGCAGTTTGTGTGAATAGCTTCAAACTTTTTAACCAGAATGACCATTTCAGGTGCATTACCAGTTCTAAACGATTCAAGACCAGGCCTTCAATGCTTATGGTCTTCTTTGTCATTTTGTTGGTCTTTTCCCTTCATTACTTACTTTCTGCCTTCTGTTTTACTCGTTGGATTTCTCAGGAAAATTTGCACCCCATAAGCAGCGTGTTTTTAACTCATGCTGGGCTGCACACGAATGAATTCTTCCTAATAAAATGAATGCTTTTTATATTATGGCATCAGATTAATTCATTAAATTTACCCAGGCGTGAAACCTTCGCTGCCCCTGTTTTCAATACTGGAACATGTAGGGTAGGGTAAAGCTAATGAAACCCTACACTGTAACGTTTTGACACCATGTGATCGCTGGAACAGATGCGTGCTTACACAAGTGATTTACCAATAACAACGTTTTTTCCCCGAAAGTTATAAAAGCCCACACACATGAAATTTAGCTGTTCAGCTTTTTGCTCGCAGCACGCGTCACTGACTTCAGTGGTGTGTTTTGTGCCTTCATGTGAACTCTTGCAAAAACTAGAGTGTGTGCGGTCCTGAGTGTGTGTGAATCCACTTTCTGTATGTTGCGTTTGCTTGGCTTGTCGACGAGTTGGCTGCCAGAAAGAACAAACCATAAGTAGCCAATGAAGTTATTGCTCTGTTGACCTTATGGAATGTTTTTTAGCAATAAAAGCAATTAGAACTCATTGGAACAAAGTTCAGCCACAGATTTTTTTTTTCACCTCAGTTTTTGACATTTTTGTCTCATAATATCACATCAAGCATCACCTCGGATTAACTTGAGAATTGTGCGATGTTGGATGATTATTATATCAGCATGCTTTGGAAACACTACCTGAGGAAATGTCGTCTTGAACTGGCTGACAGATGTGAAACTGTAAAAACATCTAAATGCAACTTTCTTTTTTTTCTTCTTCTTCTTCTTCTTCTTCTTCTTCTTCTTCTTCTTCTCCCATTTGGGATTGTTACCCGAAAAAAATTCCAAGCTGTATGACCTCTGTTCTGATTGGAAGCCCTGAACCTCATTTGAAACACACTTTAAGACTTGATTGTACATGGGGTGGGGGGGTGTGGGGGGGTGGTTATATTTCAATGTATGACATCACTGTGCATTTTTGCAGCTTAGGTTTCATGTATGGAACAATATGGAGTTTACATATAACAATTAAAACGGTAATTTTTGTTTTCCATGATAAAGGCACTTTAAAATATACAGTCAAATCACTGTTGTCTAAAACGAAGTAGAGAAATAAAGTAAGATTTTTAGTGATGTGCTATTGGAATAGAAACATTTTTAGTGAAGTAGGTGCTAAAAATGCTGAAAGTGCTGAAGGTGCTGAAATCGAATTTGACCCCTGATGAGGATACAGCCATCCACGGTCAAGAGACTATAAAATTGTTTATGCATTCTGTTTGCATAGCTATAAAAAAGATAACAAATATTATATGGCTAAAAATGAATAATTTCATAATGTACAGAAACGACAATAACTGTGAGAATGTCCACCCAATAGCTTCTGAATTCTGAATCTGTTCTCTGTTCTTTCTGTGCTTGTTGGTTTTGTATTGTCTGTTTTGTGATATTCTAGACCAATAAGCCACAAGAGGCAGGGCTTCATCATGGTTTTACAGGACCTGAACTGGGACAAAAACAAACCTAATTATATTATAAAAAACACAAAACTTTGCCCATTAATGCATAATAATAGTTCATGAGTGTATATCAAGTATCATAAAATGAATAGAGTCAGTCCTGGATCTTTGTCTGACATGCAGTGCATTTATACTTCAAACAAACTGCAACAGTTTGGAAGTGACCCAAGAGTGACCAGCTCTGGGGGTCTCGGCTCGCTTGTTTTAGTTCAAATTTACCAACTGTCTGGTCCCCGAAGAGGCAGAGCCTAATAGAACCTAACCAAGAACCTAACTGTTTAGATACAAAACAATTGGAGAAAAAAAAATCAAAATGGTTAAAAATCCCCAATAAACAATCAACACTGGAGGTTAAACATCACATTAATAACAGACAATCTGTTCGGGTTGATTTAACGACTCACCAACGCAAGATAATGTGATTTATTTCATTTTTTATTCCAATCTACGCCTGCTGGGTCTGAGTAGCTGCTGAGTTTGTGTATGGGTGTAAGGGAGTGACCACGCCCATCTCTAGCGTCTTCACCTGCTTCTCTGCTGCTGTGCTCTTTAAAACAAAAGCCACAGGGTGACGAGCGTGCTTTCCTCCCGCTGTCTCACACACACCTCGTCTGTGTGACACTAGTATCATCACCTCTTTACCTCCTTCCTCTCTCGCCTTCAGAAGGGACAGCAGCGGAGACACTGAGGCGAATAAATTAAGACGTTGCCAAGCCAACAGCCAGGAGGGACCTCGCCGGTCCCCCGCGCTTAATACTTCTGCACAGGGCTGCTCAATCAATTGTGTATTAATAATAATGGTGATTTTAACAAAGCACAATTAACTCCGACGTCTGCAGTCACTGTGAGCTGTGCTGTTTAAAAATAATTCAATAATAACCTCAATTACAGAATGTGTGTTTGTATATATATATATATATATATATATATATATATAAATGTATATAAAGAGAGGTGTCTGTGAATATATTTCCATTCTACATTAACAGATTCGAATTTACTCCTCCAATCAGTAAAATACAGTATTTTAAAATATCGTTTTATTCAAAAGACAACATTCTCACATCCCTGGAATATCACATTAAAATGTATGAATTAAGGGTGGTAGGAGTCTAGTGGGGTAAAACACTTGCCTGTAAAAATTCGTAGGTTCAAACCCCCCCCACTTTCTACCACTGTGTCCCTCAGTAAGACATTTAACCCTCGGTATCTCCAGGGGGACTGTCCCTGTAACTAATGACTGTAACACTGTCTCTGTAACTAATGACTGTGAGACTGTCTTTGTAATTAATGACTGTAAGACTGTCCCTGTGACTAATGACTGTAACACTGTCCCTGTGACTAATGACTGTAAGACTGTCTTTGTAATTAATGACTGTAAGACTGTCCCTGTGACTAATGACTGTGAGACTGTCTCTGTAACTAATGACTGTAAGACTGTCTCTGTAACTAATGACTGTAAGACTCTCTGTAACTAATGACTGTAAAACTGTCCCTGTAACTAATGACTGTAAGACTGTCCCTGTAACTAATGACTGTAAAACT
>JBBPCX010000032.1:13826356-13840338 GCA_037974365.1 Hydrocynus forskahlii | reverse complement strand
TCTATCTATCTATCTATCTATCTTTCTATCTATCTATCTATCTATCTATCTATCTATCTATCTATCTATCTATCTATCTATCTATGATATTTATGCCTGTAACTGAAGGTTTGCCTTTACAGGTCACCCCTGCTGAATAAATAAAGCTCAGTGAGACAGAAACCTGTTCCCCATTTTGGAGAACGTTCTGGAGGATGGTGTGAACCCTTTGTGTTCAGGAGTTTGAAAGGAGACCTGTGGTGTTGGCCTGCGTTAAGAGGCTCATGGCGTTCGGGCCATTGTGTGTGTGCCGCCTCCGGTTGTGCTTTGTGGCCGCGCCGCGGACTTTAACAAAACCAGCGGCTTCAGGGAAAAGGCTCGGCGCTCTCAGAGGATCCCTTCCTTTCCCTCCCTCTCTCTTTCTGTTAACATCTGCAGAGATAAAAGTAACCTGTTCTCTGTCAATCGAAAAGAGAAGGGATGGGGAAGAAAGCTCAGTGTGGGTCCTGTTTGGTCAAAGATGGCATTAGAAAATATTGGACTGTGTCTTTTTCGCTTATTAAAAAGAAGGGGGGGGGGTCGTGGGAGGGGTGAGAGAAAGAGAAAAAGAGAGAGATAGAGAGATAGAAATAGATGGAGGAAGTGTGTGCTAATCAATAGCATTAGCCTAGCCATGAGGAACCGCCCATTATGTAAGAGGGTCAAGTGAAGGCCCTGCAACCCCACCAGATGTCAATGAGCTGAATGGAACTAAATGACTGGACGGAGATCATTGACACCCGGCACAATCACAGTAATTGGACATAATGAGGGATCCTCAGCTCTTCTGGGGGGAGGGAGGGGGGATAGAAGAGATTGAAAGAGAGAGAGAAAGAAAAGGTAGCGAGAGAGACGTGGATAGGAGAAGAGAGGTGAAAAGTGATGGTGAGAAAAAGACAGAGAGAAAGGGAGAGAGAGAAATGAAACACAAAGAAATAATGAGACCGAGATCAGAGCAAAAGAAGATAAAAGAGGGCAGAGAAGGAAAAATTTAGAGGAGGAGTGAAAGAGAAGGAGAGAAAGGAGGAATAAGAGAGAAAACAGAAAGAAGAAGAGCGTGAGATAAAGGTGGAAAAAGAATGAGAGAAAGATTTGCAAGAATGAGAGAGAGAAAGAAGAAGAAGGAGAAAAAGAGACTGAGATAAGATGGGAAAAGAAAAGAAAAATGGGAAAAGAAAGAGGACAGAGAAGGAATAAGAGAGAGGAGGAGTGGAAGAGAAAAGAAGAATGGGACAGAGAAAGAAAAGAAGAGAATGAGATAAAGACGGGAAGAGAATGACAAAGATCTAAAGAAAGAGGCAGAAAGACAGAGAGAAAGGGAGAGAGAAATGAAAGACAGAAAAAAAATAATGAGACAGAGATCAGAGCAAGAGAAGATAATAGAGGACAGAGAAGGAAAAAGATAGGAGTGAAAGAGGGGAAAAAAGGAGGAATCAGTGAGAAAAATAAAGAAGAGAGTGGGATAAAGGTGGGAAAAGAATGTGAGAAAAATAGGAAAGGAGAGAAAGAACACAGAAGGAAAAAGAGAGAGGAGGAGTGAAAGAGGGAGAAAAAAGAATAAGTGGACAGAGAAAGAAGACTCTTTCTCTGTCTGAGAGTGAGATAAAGGTGGGAAAAGAATGACAGAAAGATCTAAAGAAAGAGAGAGATGAAGAGACAGAAAAGGAGAAAGAAGAAGTGAGAGAGCAGGAGTAGAAAAGGAAGAAAGACTGAGAGGAAGAGAGCAGAGGTACTAGAAAGAGAAAGCGAAGGATGAGGGAACAAGGAAAAGGAGGAGGGAGAAAGAAGACAGAGAGAAGAAAAGTGAGAGAGGCGAAGGAGTGAGAAAGAGGAAAAGGAGAAAAGAAAGAATGAAAAGGCAAGATGGAGAAAAGTTGGCAGAGCCAAAAAAGAGAGAAATGCCTAATTAAAGAGGAGAAGAAGAATGGAAAGAAAGAAAAACAAATGAGAGAGAGAGAGCGAGGAAAAGGAGGAGGGGAGGAATAAAGAGAAAGGAAAACAGACTGATGAGAAGAAAGGAAGTTCAAGAGAAGAGAGATAAAAGAGTGAAAGAAATTTAAGAAAGGTGAGAGAGAGAAATAGGGAGAAAAATAGAAGGGAGGAATGAGTGAGGGTGAGAAAAAGCGAGGAATAAAGAAAAAGCAAGGAGGAGGAAGAGAGAGATAGCGAGAGATTCCAGGTGCCCTTATGACCCGTCGCTTCAGAGTTACCAAGGCAGCGAGGTTTTGTTGTAATCTCCAAATGGAGCGATTTCTACCACAGCCTTGAAAACCTCCAACCTCAGTCCTGAGATGCCGACCATGCCCGTTTGCTCCATCAGTGTTTTTAGAACAACAGGAGATGATGAGGGTTCAGAGTTTACACACATCACACCTGCCAGCACTTTAAACACGCTTTTGTGACAACACCTAAAGTCAAGGGTCTAGGTTTGTTTTTAACATTGATGGCGACACAAAAGTGATACCTTTACTCCAATGTCCCTAACATCTTTCATACATGATCAACTAAGTATATGTATATAGTACATACAGAGGGAACCCACAGACTGGTACTGTCGTCTACATAACCAATAACGAAGAACCGTAATCGCAGAACACAAGACTGGAACCTTGAAGTTCACATTTTAAGGTACTGTTACCCATGGTTCGAATTACGGGGGGTGCTGGGGGGCACTGAACCCCCCCAATCAAGACCCAGACACCCCCCTTGTGGCGACTATTCATATTGACGCGGTAGTGGAGAATAAAGGTCATAGAAGTGTTATAGAGGTAGTACCCCCCAATCATGGAGGGGTAATTCACACTCTGCTGTTACCTTTTCAAACCAATGATCTAGAAATGTGTATTTGCATCTAAACATAAAGAAGAGTTTCAGTTTTCTGTGAAATACTGGTCTCTTACTGAATCAACACTAATTGTGATGTGTTCCATATTTTTAAGTACAGTTATTAGTGTAAAGACACTCTCTTTCTCCCTACCACACTGAGCTTTGCCACTTCTTAAAGAAAGACAGAGCTTCAGCCAATCACACGTTAACAAGAAACAGCACAGCCAATCATATAATGATTCTGGCTTGGGAAGGTGGGACTCACAGTAGAGAGACAGAATTGTGTTCCAAACACTTACAGAAAACAGGGGTTTTATTTGAAGTTTAAAATTGTTAGGGACCATTCAGTTGTGACTGGATATTGGCTGGGATGTGGCTCTACTGTCCCTACACAGTTCTACACTCCATGCATAAAATATTTATATTTACACCTGAAATAAGTTAGGAATGGAAGTAATTCTTGCACGCCTAATTCTGAGTTTCTTTAAGGCTGGAACTCAAGCTGATCAATAACTGCAGATGAGTAAACAAAAGCGTGTGCATGTGGGTTCTGTAAATGCAAGTTCTTTACTTTCATGTCCGGCCTGGAATAAAATGACCGCAGCACGAGTGGCTTCCTTGTGGGTTGTATTTTTTCCAAACTCAAATGTTTGTATTACATGTGGTTATACAAGCAGAAGTTGATTTTGTGACAATGGTGTGATAATATGTGCTGGTAAATGCAATCATAATCACCTCTTTAATCATCTGACCGACTTTCCCTTCATTCCTTATGATAACGAGGATGGAGATGAAGTTCTAGCTGTCACTGAATAAACAAAGTGTGCGTGATGGTTCTGTATATGCAGGTTCTCTAGTGACAGAGTGTCTGTGGCATTTCAGGAATCTCCTTGAGGAACTCTCATGCTTGGAGCAGACCATTTCCAAGGTTATACCACCCCTTATACATCTAGACTGAAGAGCCACTTCACACTTCGCTCAGAATCATTTGTCCCTTTAATCAGCTCCACTAAAATAAAATGATAGGATGGACAATGGATAATGGACTGGTAGGTGCACCTAATGAAGTGTCTTGTCAGTGTAGATGTACAAAGTACCCACTTTAAAGTGCATTCTTTGCTGGCAAAGGTGTTCAGTTGTATTCACACATAGGTTGTCTCCATAGGAAGGCACTGGAGATAGAATGGGATGCTTTGGAGAATTCCCAGCACCAGTCAGCAGATATGAGGGGATGGAGCTCTATCCAGTACCTTTGGGATGTGTTTGTGATCCATAACTAATCATCCAACATCAGTGTCTGACCTCAGTAATGCTCTCGTGGCTGAATGCAATCAAGTCCTCACAGCAGTATTCTAACATCTAGAGTAAAGCCTTTGCAGTGGAGGCTGTTTTTGATGATGTGGGCGTATGTAAAAGGGAAGACTATGCAAGTTTGATGTTTTGCTGAGCTGTCGCTTTAAATCCGGTGGCATTTGAAATCCAGTGACCCAGTGAAGGCTGCACTGGGTGCTTGTTCTCCTTTTTCCCAGCCGTGTTCCTGTGTAAAGTGTTTGTGGAGGACCTCTTGGTTATCTGGGGGGCTTTCCTTTTCCTTTTTGATGCCCTGACAGAGAAGCCTTGGACTTTTAACCAGGGCTTAGGGCGCCTACTGTGGACAGACAGAAGAAGAGAAGGAGTCCAAGACAGACGGAGCTCTTTAATGGTTGACCACTCAGCTGAAGTTGTTTTTTTGACCCCCCTCCGTGTGCCTGTCCTTCTGCTGCTGTGTTTTCTCCCTCTTGTGTGTTTCTTTTGCACTTGGTTGCGGGCAAAAGCAGACAGACGGACAGTCAAGCAGCTCAGATAAAAAAGACAGACAGATGGAGACAGAGAGAGCAGATCAGACAGCGTTGTGTAAACTAGTCCCTCAGTCTGGCCACCAGAGGAGAGAGCAAGTAATTAAAAAGAAAGAGAGGAGGCAAAGCTTGGGGGGAGGGGGATCGGGGGGGGGTGTAGGAGTGAAAGAAGAGGACTGAAAGGAGGAATATAAAGAGGAATAAGCCGAGAAGAAGAATGGCCTTGAGGAGTCCTGGTTGGCATAAGAAACGTGGCCAGGCCGGAGCGATTTATTCCGAAAGGTTCTGCGTTGCTGGGCGAGTAGGGGAAGCCTTCAAGGAGCAAGGCTCTTTGAGAACTAATCAATACGAAAGCTCGTCACGAAATATGATGTTTTTTATATTCCTTCCCTGGTGCTGTTCTTGTTGTTTCTGGTCTCTGGTGCCCTTTGAGAGGTGTTCCCTTTTATGGTGTTCCCTTTCCTTTTCTCCTCCTTGTTTGGAAACATCTCTGTAGTGGCATTTCAGATGGTGCCATTGAGTTCCTGTCAATTACAGACGCCTGGCTCTACAATAATTAATTTTCCCTTGCAATAAATGACCACTTACTAATGTCTCTTAGTGATAATAAAACTAAAAAGGGCTGAAGAGAAAAGTGAGGGACAAAAGGCACACAAAGGAGGGAGAAATAGAGGGACATAAACCATACCATTCATCAGTTTTGAGGTATTTTTGACAAAATTATGTATATATGCTGTATATAAGAGTATGCCATATCAGAAAAAGAACAGTAGCTACTTGAATACACTAAGTGGCAATGTGCGTTTCTTACTTGCTAGATGGGGAGAGAGGGGTAGTCTGGCCATTCACTCACGACAGCACAAAACAGAGAAGTGCTGAAATGATGCAACATCTAAAAGGCAGTGAGTTTGAGGAAATCAAGAGCAGAACATTTATGACCTTGATAAAAACAGTGTGTTAGCCTTTGTGAGAATTGTAAGAATTAGCCTTTCATTTTCTTCAGGGTTTTAAATGCTATTTAGACCTAAAATTAACGGTGAATGGCACAGGTCTGTGTGCTGCGAAAGAAAGGAAAGGAAGTGCGTTTGCAGAAACATAATGTGGTTGTTTGTTATGTACCCTGTGCATTAAACTAGACACAGTGTGGACATTTAGCAAATGTGAGTGTGTCAGTTGAAGTGTGAGGCCATGTGCATGCTCGGTTTGCTGCAAAGAAACGTGTGTCCGTCTCTTAAATATTTAGACCTACCTGTCAGCCGAAGTCAGGCAGGACTTGGTTTCCAGGCACATTCGCCGGAGGGAGGGAGGGAGGGAGGGAGGGAGAGAGAGAGAGAGAGAGAGAGAGAGGAGGGAAACCAGAGAAATAAATGAAATGGGTGGGAGGTGGAGGGGGGGATTGGCAGGACAAGAAAGTCAAATTATGCAAAAGCAAAAGGAAACAAGAGAAGGAATGAGACAAAAGACTGTCCCTGCCTTCTCCTCTCTGGATCGTCCCCATCAAAGTGTTTCCCACAGTCCTGCTGGGAGTGAAGAAAACAGAGCACGTTTTCAGATGATGCTACTTCGTTATGCTTTTTGTTTTGGTTTGCTGTTGCTAAGGGAGTGGTTGGCAGTGTTCAGCCAGAAGCTCTGTGGTCATCTGGCGAGAGCTGGAGGTGCTCTGTGCTAAAGCTCTTCACAGTCAAACATCTGCTCCCTCACAGGCCATCAGACTTCCTCTGGGGTCATGACCTCGGGAATTATTTTTGTTTTGTTATAGAATTATTTATTTTATTACTTAGTCCTAGCCTTTAGTTGTTGTAACTATATTGCACAGTCTCACAGATATTTCAGGGGCTCATTTAATTATGTGTTGCCCTTGTGTGACTTTGTATGTGACAACTAAAGAATCTTCAGTCTTGAGCAGAAAACCATTGAATAAAGATGGCAGAATAACAAAAAAATGGCCAACACAGAGATTTCAGAACCCAGATAGCGTGCCAATTTTTTATCAACATCATTAGACAGAAACAAAGCCTCTTTATATTTTCTTGTTGGAATTTGTTCAAATAAGATAATATAAGATAAGATAAACCTTTATTAGTCCAACAAGCAATACAAAAAATATAAATATAGACATTTGCATGTGCATGCAAATATATGTGTATAAATATAAACTATATATGTATGTGTACTGTATATGTACATAGTGAAAATATATCTGTAAATAAATATACAGGTACACACTGGAGTGTCCTCAGTTGTTTGGTAGCAGCAGAAATTGCCAAAAACAGTAATAATATAATTTCCACATGATGCATGATGAAGAAATCTGGTGTGTTATGCAAATACTGTGTTTGGTGGTTCTTGTGGTAAGCAGTAGCTCAGTTCCCGTCACAGCCTGGGACACTTGTACTTCCATTACTGGTAGAGTGGACAAGCTGGACAAGCTGATGCTGGACTTAACTCCCACTTTGAATTCAAGCCCTCAGACATCTGGAAGCTTGCAGCTTTGTGTCAGTGGTGGACATTTTTCCATAGAAAAGTGACTGTAGTATGCTGACTTTTCCACTCAAATAACCTCAGTGATGGACCCCAGAGTGCTGTACAGAGTATACCATTGTCTCTATTTCCCAGCCACTCTTGATTCTCCATACAAATCCGAGGCCAGACTGGGGCAGATAAGCCTGTGGCCAAAAGAGAGCTTTAACGGCAAGCATACGTCTCCACAGTGGCCTGAGTCCAAGACCGGACTTCTGCAGGTCTTCCTGGTAATGGAGATAAACTGAAAAGGGAGGAAGAATGCAGGAAACTGTGAGTGTGTTTCTGGCCAAAGGTACAGAAGGTTTTAGATCATGAGGACATCAGTGTCTGCCCCAAAGGGTTTCAGATGAACACGTTTTTTGCCACTTTTGTGGCGCGAGAACCAAGCAAAGCATATGGACCATTCTGGAACTCCCATTATGGTGTATATTTTTGTGTAGTTCTTCACCAAAATATTTAGAACTGCAAGTGGAACGAGACCATGACAGTCACGACGGGAATGTATCCGCTTGCTGGTATTTTCAAATGATATTTTGCTTGAATGGAAATCATTCGAAGAATGCAAAATAGGCTAAATGCTTGAAAGGTCTGCAGGCATGATTTTGGAATTTTGAATGAGTCCATTGGCAATAAGGGGATAATATGACTGAATGATGTAATAGAGATTGTGTCAGACTGTAATTATCAATATGACTAATAGCAGTGACATTAGGTTTAATCTCAGATTGCTCTTTGGGAGCTATCCAGCTTGGTGCAGGTAGTTTCTTTTGCGTTTAGTAACTGAGTAAACATGACACTATCAGAGTCAATTGATGGAAGGAATCACTTTCTTTTAATTAAATTATATTTACCTCACAATATATGCAATAACAGTGTAATTACTGGTGATGTTTTCATTGTTACAGCTAGATTACAATAGTGCATCTTACATAACTATAACATGTTCATCGACTTAAGGCTTTACTTATATGTAACTACTTTAGGCTACACTTGTGTATTTGCACAAATTAAGAAATTGTGCAATTACATAAGCTGTGCTACTGTAGTTACACCATTATTGCAATTATTGTTAAATACACTGTTTTAGAGACACTAATATAAAGTGGGAAAATAAATAAAGTGGGAGTGAGAGAGAGAGACAGACAAGAGAATGAACAATATGTTTTAAAACATACTTTGTCAAAGTTGTTTATTTAACTGGTGTGTACTATATAGCTTGCTGTGCCATATATAATATGGCATAGCAAGCTTAGTTTTAAACTACGGGGGCAAATGACCTTTTAAATAATGTTTGACAGACAGATGCTCACCAGCATGACACACATAAGTTGTTGGTGGTTATATAAGAACTCGGAGATGATGTAGCCTGCAGTTGTTGTCCCTCACCAGTCGTAGCACGGTTTTCTCCATGATGAAGAACAGCCACTGTCTCAGTACGTGTTTGTGTTGTCTGTTTTCTGTAAAAGCTAAAACTGAAGAGGAAGTGGTGGTGTTAGTGTGATCTCAATCCTCCCCTTTGGCAGTGTGGCCTCCCCACATTAAGGCTGGGAATTATTCACCTGTGGGCAGGCTGCTTAATTTTTCAAAAGCAGCACTAGCAAACGCGCTGTGTCTCTGACCATTAACGTTAACCTGACCATTAGTGTTCCTCTCTCACTTTTAGCCCTTATTTTCGCTCATCCCTTCTTTGCTCCATGCTGTTTCTCATTTCACAGGGTTGGTAGACTAAGGCTGCGAGATGCATGCTTGGAAACTTGCATGGTTGCCTTTTCAGCTTAGTGTGCTAAAATGGGACTTGAATCAATCATTTTGGGTCTTAACTCTGATTTTGTTAAACCAAATTCAAAGCTGCAGTACCCACACCTTAAGTACCTATGCAAATGTCCCAGCATGTGATAAAGGGTCTTTCTGCTAGGAAAGTTAACGCTAAAATAAATGCAAACAAGCAAGAAAGCAGTAAAAAGTATCAAGATTTGTTTTGTTTGTAAAAGTAGTTGATATTGTGTGATACTGCTGGTGATTCCAGATTCTTCCTCAGTTCCTCCAGCCATTGTTTGGATTGTGAAACTCCATCAGCAGCTCCTGATTTAATTTAATGAAGGACTGATCGAGTCAAACCAGGTTTCTGATGAAACAACAGTAATACTGGACTTCCAGAAGAACACACTGATATACTGAACATAACATCACTATTTACTGTAGAATGTTTTCTGTATTTATACTTTTTAGCTTTATTTGGTATATATAATGATACTAATGTGACAAAAACACTCACTGCTCTCATCTGAACAGTCTGTAAATATTTTTGCAAATGCCTAAAACTTTTGCAAGGCTACACATTAGGGGGTTTATCTTTAAGCATAAGGAAAGCCAAAAGCCATGTTCTTTTAACGGAGCGATCATTGACTAAGGGTGGTCTGTCGTTTGGTTTGACGCTGATTCTCTGTCTCTGTCAGGCTGCGAATCCTTCCTATGTGATCTTATCTACACTAGCTCAGATTTATGGCTTGCGTACTACATCTTCTCACCAGACTAAAGGGACAGGGTCAACCTGTGTAATCCCCTTATCTCATCTGTCTCTGTGGAGAGACTGCGGGTGTACTTCTCACAGACCTGCAATCACAATGGCTGGAGTGACTGGGCAGTATCACACAGCAGCTTCAGAGTGCCCTGAATATAGAAACCCTCTGTCTTCATTTGTGGTGGTGTTTAGAAACCATTTTGGTCTGATATCAGTATGATGTGACTGAAAGCACAATAAATTGAACATTTCAAAGCTTATCATAACTTTGCGCAACCAGGAAATGCCACTTACAGTGCTTAAATGAATAGTTTGGTGGTACATCTAATGTCATATTTATCCTTACTTGTTGTTGGTCAGATGAGACATGTTTTTCATCTGAAGCTTCTTAATTGCTGCACAGAAGCTACAAGACCAGGCAAATTTTAGCCTTTGCAATGGCTAATGCTACTGCTCTTAGCAATGTAGCATACTAAAGTGTCAGCACCACATAAACAAGTCTTTTTGACATTATTAAATAACATGGTATGAGTCAAATAACTGATTTAGGCATGCAGCATATATAATGCTGACTGACGAGGTATTACTTAGCTATGTTAGCCTTGTAGCTCCAGTATGTATGTTATACAGTGTCAGAAATGATGTAAACAAGCCTGTTTGATATTGGTGAGATATTGCTCAGCTATGTTAGCCTTGTAGCTTGAGTATATATGTTGTATGGTGTCAGAAGCCACATTAAAAGTATACTTTGTGTTATTTAACAATTAGCTGTTTGCATAATGCTAATTGATGAGGTATTACTTAGCTAAGTAAGCCTCATAGGTCAAGTCTGTATGTCATACTGAAGCTCACATTGGCTGGATTATGGCCATGTTTTCTGTAATTCTGCTGATACATTGTTCTTCATTGGCAGCCAGATTAGGTGCAGCAAGATCCCTGATGCAGACAGTCTAGCTAAAGCTAATTAATGCTGCATTACTGATAGATCATTGAATTATTCAGAGCTAATAATAAAAGGAAGCGCAACGATAAACACAGTGTTAAATGTTTATCACCCTTACAGAGGGAAAGAGCTTGGCAGGGTTCCTTTGTTCCCCAGCCTGGTAGACACATGCTGTGTTTTGAGTCTCTCTTTCAACACCTCTGTTTCCAAAATTGCACACTTTGCTTGTTACTTTTCATTCCCCATCATACCATCTCACTTTCTGTCATATGCACCATCTTACCAGTCCATTGATGAGCAGAAATTACAGTAGCCACTATGAAACCAAACAACTTAATTTTACCTCAATTTTACCTCAAAAATTACCTCAATTTTGACCTTAATTTCCCTTCCTGGAAATTAAGGAAAATGAATGGGAAAAAGTGCACAGATTAAGGCTGATTAAGGGGTAAAACTACTGAATTTCCCCCTTACTTTTTCAAATTTGCTCCTTAAATAATAGAACCTCCTGAATTAATGTCTTAAATTTAAGATTAATTGGTTTCACACTCATGCCTTAAATCTAATTTTAAGGTAAAATTAAGGGGTTTCACAAATTTACGGCCACTTAATTCCTATGAAGGCGTTTGGTGTATTTTCAGGGGTAAATTAAGGTAGGGTTAAGCACATTTTAAGTACATTGTGTTCTGTGAGCAGTGCTGTTGGTATTGAAGTCACGTCAGATGCCAATTCAGAGTGCTCTTAAAAAGAGTTCTTGGCATGCTTTGGCATATGGTTTTGGAAAAAAAAATACTATAGCAGTTTTACATTATGTGGAGAGTCTTTGACCCTTAGAACGTGAGCATGACGGATCCATGCTAGAAGTGCAACAAATAGTAAATTGTCATCATACGGCAAAACAGCTTCTACATGGATGTTCCTACAGTTTGTGTTAATGCTCAAGGTGTCAGGCGTCATGAAGACCTTTGTTTGGTGTTCTTATGTCATGTAGAAACAAACCTATTTGAATTGTAAAACATGTCATTCTAATATTTGCTACTGGGGTTTTAAAAATGGCATCACAAACAAAGAGGAAGTGACTCCGGAGAGCGGCCGAGCGGTGGTGCGTTGAGAGAAAGAGCAGCAAGAGGCGAGAGTGTAGGAGAACAAACACCGGTTCTAGACTTTTACACCTGTTATTTTTACTGAAATCAGAGATTACTGATACACTCTGAGTTCTGAGGGTAAACACCAGTTCTAGACTGTTTTACACTGTTTATATTTACTGAAATCAGAGTTTACTCATACACTCAGAGTTATTCATTCTGACATTACATTCACAAAAATAGATGTGCAGAAAACCATCAATTGAAAGGCTCTTGAGTGGTTTTTCTATGGCATTACTCAAAGGAACCCATCCTAGGACCTAAGAGTAGATCTTTCCATGATCGATGTAGCTCAGCATACCTGACAGCTGAGGGCTCTTCTTTCATGCTACTCATTCATCCTTTGGGGCAGGTCCTCTCAAGATGCTGTAGGTTGTTGGTACAGGACTGTACTCAAAGTAAACTCACTTATGCAAGCACACACATTTACCAGATGTTTCTCAGTCTGACACACTGAACCCAAATTGTGTTGATCTGTGGTGCTTCAGAGGACAGTTTGTGCCACTGTGTCATCACACCTGACTCCCAGGTAAACAGAAGATCGCCACACTATGAATTTCATTCTACCTCACCTTTGTGGCCTGGCTTGTCACTTTCACATCAAGTGCAAGAACACTGAATGACCAGAGCGTGTGAGTCATCAAATGTGCTCAATTTTCTCCTTTCCTCAAATATAACATACTTGCTTACGTGTTTTCTTTAACAGCCATGTCAAACTGGGTTCCTTCCAGGCCACAAGAGAGTAGTGTTTTTCCAAGGCTGATGCTTTGCCAAGTAGCTCATAAGCTCAGAAGTTGAATCAGGTGTGTTTAATGAGGCAGACCACTAAAATGTGCACTGCCGTGTCCTGCCAGGACTGGACCCAAGCTCTGTAAAAATAACATGACTGCTGTTACTACTGTTTTAGTCACACCTGGATTTTTTGTTGTTTTTTCAGTCACACCTGGATTTTGTCCATTTTTTGCAGATGACAGTAAGTCAGAAACCACATAAGTGAGTCTATCAGAGATATAGTAGCTTGGTCTAGTTGGAGGCCAGTGTGTGGAAATTTAGGAAATTTAGATGCTTAAGCATAAGCATAAGCATAAGCTTTCATTACTTGTTCGCTACATTAGCCATGTAGCTCCAGTGCAAAACTAAAAAAGCAAACCTGATGTTTTTGGCTACTGTCACAGGACAGCTGAGGGTGGATGCAGAAAATAGTCTTAAGGCAATAAAAGTCCGGTTGCAACAGCCTGCACAGCTTTATTGTTTGAATGTTTTAATTTTTTATTTGCTTTTAAAAAGCTAACTTCAGACACCAGATGTGTGTTTGGCTACTGTTATAGGACGGTCACAGGACATTCTTCAACAATAATATTAATAAACCAAACACTCCAGGAAATATACATAACTAACAGTCAAACAATGCATTAATAAACAGTTTGGACAAACCAAAGTAACCACAATGTGC
This sequence comes from Hydrocynus forskahlii, assembly GCA_037974365.1. Lineage (NCBI taxonomy): Eukaryota > Metazoa > Chordata > Actinopteri > Characiformes > Alestidae > Hydrocynus > Hydrocynus forskahlii. Next base: position 13,827,074 of record JBBPCX010000032.1, on the reverse strand, counting down.
AAAATAACCATCCAAACTGACAATAATCATCTGTGCCCCTTACTGGAAACCCACAAAAGGTATAGCCCACAAAAGCATGTGGAAATTTCCAATAATCCAGAGCTCCCTGGCTATATACATACAAACTCATCTATTTGCTTAGGGAAGAGAAAAAAACAAGTATTTACAGGGTTGGGGATATGGGCCCTTAAAATTAGTTTTTAATGCGACGTCTAAATGAGTTACTGTTACTTTAAACAAACAGCAGACATGGAAACAGCCATAAAACTTTTTGAAGTCATAAAACTTTTTTTTCAAAGTATCTTTGAAATGAATCTGCTTTTGTAAAGTTGTTACTTTGATTTTGACGTCTCGTCCATACTCCAAAACAAGACAAATGAAGCGTAACCATAGTAACAGCTATTTTGTTGATGTTGCTGCAGAGAGTCCGTTTCTGATGAAGACTGAGCTGAACTGACGTAAAAGTCACATAAATTTTGATCCAGCTGCGCAGATTAAAGTCACATTGCTGCAGTTCTGGCTATGGATTCCAGGACCGCATACACAATATGGAAAAAAGGTACTGGGACACACACAATTGAATTCAGACGGCCCCTTACTTCCAGTGAAGGGTGATTTTGAACAACGCCATACTTCCAACATTGTGGACCCAGTTTGGGGAAGAACCTTTTCTGTTCCAGCATGACTGTGTCCCAGTGCACAAAGCGAGCTCCATAAA
>JBBPCX010000032.1:13798904-13813905 GCA_037974365.1 Hydrocynus forskahlii | reverse complement strand
GAGAGAGAGAGAGAGAGAAAGAGAGAGAGAGAGAGAGAGAGAGAAAGAGAGAGAGAGAGAGAGAGAAAGAGAGAGAGTGAGAGAGAGAGTGAGAGAGAGAGAGAGAGAAAGAGAGAGAGAGAGAGAGAGAGAGAGAGAGAGAGAGAGAGAGAGAGAAAAGGGAAATTGAGGTCAGATGGGCCCAAGCTGCTTTCATGAACACACACACGATCAGAACAGACACACATGTGCACATGTCTGTTTTTCATACACTGTCAGGACATGGACTCATACAACGTCCCGTATGGGTTATTTATATAAAATATATGTATTATAATTTCATATGTCCCATGCTATATATGTGTATATATTTAGTTTGGGACACATGAATGTGTGCCATGTATTTGTAAGTATTTATGTGTAATGATATCCCATATGCACCATACATATTGTCACAGCCGGGACAAAGCCTTATACCTGCAGAACAGTAGCTTTGCTGGAGAAAATCTTCCGAGATATTTGCAGGAGATATTAGCAAACAGTCGCCAAAAATGAAAACAATGGAGTTTCAATTTGTCTCAACGGCGTCTATCTGGAAGTATCTATATGTAATAGGAAGCCTAATCCTAAACCTATGATTAACTTTAACCCTAGAATCCATAAAGAAACTTTTTTCCTCTTTCAGAACTATTGTGTTTGTCTACAATGTCAGTATGTTCTTGAAAATGTCCTGCAAATGCATGAAAACAAGCACACCACTCACACACGTCTGTGTAAGCTACATTGGATGCTAAATGCTAATTTTCCTTTTCTTGCTTTGCAGCATTGTTTATTTCAATGTGTGTGTGTGCGTGTGAGTGTGTGTGTGTGTGTGTGTGTTTACATCCTGTCCTGTTCATTCACTGTGCACTCCTCTTCTTCTCCTCGTTTTCTGGCTCACACAAGGCGATATTCTCTCTCGCCAGATAATTAGTGCAGGCACAGGAGTGCGTGGATTCAATTAAATCTCCCTCTAAATGAATTCCGGGCCTTCTGCAGTATCGCTTTTCCCTCTCGCCTCTCTCTGTCTGGGAGAAGGTCAGGAGGGCCCTTAAATCAAAAGCTCTGGCAGGGAGAGCGGCACGCCAGAATGGGATTAGGCCCCTTCAAAGCCCTGCATTTCTCCCTTTGACCGCTGCTGAAGCACGGGTCACTGTTCTGTACACGCTTTCGATTTTGAGGTGTATATACACCATGCGTGTTGGATTTTAAGCACGTTTGAGTAGCTGGCAGTGATGCTCCGGTTCACATATATTAGGAGGATTTATGGAAGATTAGAAACTTAATGTTTTCTATGCTGCGATAGTGAGGATTTGGTCCCAGCATAAGTAAAAACATGTATTTATTTCAAATTTAATCATGTCATTACTTGTGAATACGTTATGATTATATGCATAAATCATGAGGTTAATATGTGAATGTGTGTATACACCACACTGCCCAAACACAAAACAGATTCATATGCATAAATATGTGGCAAAGAGAAAATAGCAACATGCAAACAAGCCTATTTTATAAAGGTAGGCCTCTGTAGAATGCCATAAAAAACAGTGCAAACCAGGGAAGAAGTAAATTCAACGCAGGAAACATGACTTTGGCTGGTTCTTACAAAAAAGGGTCTTATCACTGCTGAAAACGTCTAGGAGTGATTCCACCATCATTCTCTTTCCGCACGGTCATCCTGAGTGATATATAATTAAAATAATATACAGGGAATTTTAAATGTATCAAACTATTATGAAGTGTAGCATAGCAAAAAACATGTGAGCAGCTGGGCTTTAGCCTGTACTGTTATAGATGGTTCAAAGGGTCAAAACACAAAAATGCATTAACAGTATTAAAAAAATGTGAGAATATTCTATACATACATACATACATACATACATACACACATTTGTTAAAATTACAAAATTACCAATCGTCTGCAGCGAACAGTATTAAATATTGTATTTTGCGCAGGACACATTTTTGCGCAGGACACATTTTATGTTTTTACTCCAATATCTTAAACATAGCAAACAAACAGTAGTTGCGCACGGCAATGTGCACAAATGTGTTTTCTGTGCATGATATCCACTTACATGTGGAAAATCTTTTGACCGGGGTGCCCAAACTTTTGCGTATGATTATACATATATAATTGCTGGCGTGAGAAAACCCATATATAAATATGCCACCTACGCTTTACATTGTGTTGTATATTTCATAGCAACTGGACTAAAAAAATCCAGCATTACTTGGAATGAAATCTTGTGTTTATTAGCAGATCTCAGGTTGAGGTTTTCCGTTTCTGACATGCCAGGTTTTTTTATGACAGTTATGATAAACGATAACTGGTGTGCTTGTGCAGCTGGTGTAGGATTATTATTACTTTTAACGTAATTGGCACATAACCTGGTTGCCTTGACCTTTTTTTTCCCTGAAGCCCAGATTGTTAGTTAGCCAGTGTTATCAGCAAATCTAAGTTGGCAAAGGGGTAAAAGTTGAGTGCGTAGAGAAGTCAGAGTCCTTACAGTGTGGATGAGGAAGCAGGTCGCTGGCTGAGCAGGCCTGTTCCATAGCGTGGCATAGTTTGTTAACCTTCAAGGGGCTGCAGTGCTATTGTACGCCTCTGCACCTCTGCACGCTTTTCTGTTGAGGGAAAGTAGGCTTATCTAATATGTCATGGTGATATGCCACTTACTCTCAGCCTCTCCACTGTTCAAAGTCACGGTTGGTCTTTTTTTAGGCCCTGCTCACCTTGAATACATAGGCGATGTCATGGAAACCATCAAGTCGCATCGCTCAGAAAGACCTTACACCTTGCACACGCGCTAACTGGCTCTTTCATTAAGCAGACAAGAGTTGCACTCTGACAAGGCTACAAGCAAGCACTTAAAACACCTTAAAACAACCAATCAACTCCTATCAGTTTTTCTTATTACCCTGGAGCATATGTACCGGCACATTCTGCGTTCGCACACGGATAATTGGGAAGAGCTGATGTTAGGATGCAGTAATTGATTTGACAGTTTCCTTAGAAGTATGTCAGGTATGGATGTTATATGGTGACAGTGGCTTGTGGAGAAATGGAGCTTTGTGCCGCACGACTCTAATGAGAACCTTGAGCCTGGAGATGACACCAGCTCGATAGCGGGAATCGTATCGGGCCTGTATCAGCAGAAAATCCTGGCTAGGAGATTGGAGGGGAAGAAAAAAGGAAGGAATCCCATCCAGTCCTGTAACAAATCTAGCCTGGAGCCACACTCACACTGTGTGATGTCAGCTGTGTATTTCGTCTTGTGGGCTAGTAGAGTGGTTTAGGGGTTTGAGCAGGAGCCTACTTTTAAAATAAAACAGTGTATTTTGAAGAATAGTGCATTCTTTACACCCAGTTTTCTCCTCAGTTCAGTGGTGACCATTTCCATTTGTTGGAAAATGAGTCCCCCAATCACAAGATACTAGTAATCTGGGGTCCTGAATGATGAACCACTGCATCTGTTCATTGCACAGCTCTACACGCTTTCAGGAGAACACTAAATGCCAGTTCTATTAAAGATAGCAGATACCCTTGTTGGCAAAGTGATGGGTAAGCAGTGATTAAGTCTGTAGACAAAGGCCTTCAATCACTAGTTATCTTCATAAACACTTTCTTTCTCTCTCTCATGGGACCGACCAGATGAGGAAAGGTTCCCTTTTTGAATCTTGGTTCCTCCAGAGGTTCCTTCTTCCAGCATTAAGGACATTTCCTCACCTCTGTTGCCTTCGGCTGCTCACTAGGGGCTCAGACCTGTTTGGTTGTAAAAAGCTGTTCGGTTGTAAAAAACGCTATTTAATAGAGAATTGAATTGAATTGACTTGACCATCTTACTCAAACAGAGGTTTGTTTATTTTGTTTTTATTTTAGTGCTTTTTACAACTGATATTGTCACAAAGCAGCTTTACAGAGTCCAGGTCCGAGCCCCTAGTGAGCTAAACGTGACACAGGCAAGGAAAAACTCCCTGAGGTTGGAGGAAGAAATCCTGGGAGGAACCAAGACTCAAAAGGGGAAACACTGGAGAGTGAGTTAGAATTAACACTATGGAGATGATTAAAAATAATAAGTCTTACAGATTTATTCACTGATGAGCAGGTAGCAGTCTATAGTTAGCAAAGTAGGATCACTTAGTGTTTGTAGTAGCAGCTTCTGTTGTGGTTCAGTTAGCAGGTGGACAGCACATGTTCGTGATTCAAGTGGTCAAACTGGTGCGGAAGGCTGAAATCTCTAGTTCACGGTTGTGGGAGCAACAGTTCATGTTGGAATAGTAATAGCTTGTGGTTAAATTGCTTCTGTTGGTGGTTAATTTCCCTCCTGAGTTGATTTAGATGAACTTTAACCATACAAATCTGTGAACCTCAGAAGTGTAGGCCAAGATTGCCAGCTGTGGTCTCTTCTTTCTGAAGAAAAAAATCGAAATGTCTAAACAGTCAAACATAATGCCACTTGCTAATTAGCTCATTAATGGCTGAGCATTAGCGGTTTATTGAACTATATGTTTCCTCCAAAGGAGCAAAACATCGGAACAGCCCATAAGAGTCTGGTGCGACCATAACTTTCATCCACGGGATCGTATCCTTGATCTTTAGATGATGGGCCAATGCTTAGCTTATTAGCTTTCAGGGAAGAGCATCAGACCTCTGTCAAAGCTGAGCTTTCAGCTTTGGTGTTGGGAACGCCATATTACAAGGTTTCTCCAGCTTCTTTTTTTTCGTCGCACAGTTGCAGAGTTGCTTGCCTATCATATGTTGTTACGAATGCAAAAATTACGGATGTGCACCGACACATCCACCCACACACACAAAAAACAACACCGAAGTGATAAGAGAGTGTTATGACAAATGCTTTCAGTGAAATATGTGCTATGCAGTTAACAAAATACTGTATGCAGTTAACTCCAAAAATGTGAATGACTCTAACACTTACAGCCTAATGAAAGTCTTTAAGCTACAGCCATGATGAAACAGAGAGATAACAGAGATTGAATTAACTTGTTTTAACCGATTCTTCTTCTCACACTGTCTCAAGAAGCTGTGAATTTATAATAAATCTTATTTGAACGTTTTTGTTGTAGTTATCTGAAAGTGCTTTAAATGTGGAAAGACTGGAAATCTTGTGGTCTATATGAAATGACAGTACAAATACAAGGGCTAGGGTAAAAAACCCCCCCAAAAACACAAAAGAAAATAAAATGCACTATTTGGATATAATGAGTCTTTAAGTAAGGGCTGGCCTATAATTTTTAAATGTATCTAATGAGGGTGGTTTCGATCATGATTATTTGTGTAATGATACCAGCAACTCACAATTTGGTTCAATCAACAATTCAGGGCTCATGATTTGATACACATATGATATTTTCAACAAAATAAGACTGGAAACAATTCAGTATTCTTATAATGTTTAGCATGAAATTTGAATGAGGAAAATGATGATTGTGTTCACCTGTGGCACAATTTGCTAATGAAACTGCGAGGGGTTGATGTATGACATGAATGTGCTGGATTTTCTGATTTTTTGGGGTCAGTTTAATTTTGAAAATGGCATTTTTATCATATTGGCTTTGCTGTACTGATAAAATGATATGAGACACTACATATTGTTTGACGCTTTAAATATTAGAAAACAGCAAGTAATGCATAATCAGGAAGAGCCCTTAAGGGTTTCAAAAATTATAAGTGAGGCTTTTTGGTAACAGTAGAACTTTTCGAAGTGGAAGCAAATGTGGACATTACTTGTTAGCTACATTAGCCTTTGAGCTCCAGTGCAAACGTAAAGAAGCACATCTCAGACTCTGAATATGGTCTTGGTTGATCAACTATATTTGAGGCAAGACGGCAGCTGGTGGCCTGGTGGTTAGGGTGTTGCCCCTGCAATCACAAGGTTGTGGGTTTGCCAATGGCACCACTGAGGTACCGAAAAGACACTATGGTCTCGAGTCAGGTACCTGCGTCGGCTGCCCACTGCTTCACTTGGGTTGAATGGGTTAAAATGCAGAGGACTCAAGCAATTTCCTCTGGGGTCAATATAGTATATAAAATAAAAATAAAGAATATTGTAGATCAGACTGTTGCATACTTTACACTCTAACAGACGTACATGACAGACAAGACCAGTGACAGGCGGCCATTTTAGAGGATTGGGACGTGTCCCGTGTTCCTGAGTGTGTCTCCACCTGCCCGCTTCGCCCGTGTCTCTTAAATCCTTCCTAGGAAGTGAACACACTGTTCTGTTCAGCTCTGGATGGTCTCTGATGTTTTATTCAGCCTCTCCTGTGAAAGCTGAGGGGACATTGCCGCCTTGTCCATCCCCCCCCCCCCCGCCTCGGATCGATACGTCCGTGTCTCAGAGTCCCTCTCGCCATCTCTCCTGGCTGACACGCCGCCTCACTCGCCCGCTGCTTGGTATTCTGGAGCGGGAGCGCCTCATGCGCCACAGCGTACATCCATCAGAGTGGCCTAAGATGAAGGGATGAGGAGGAAGAGAGAGAGAGAGAGAGGGCGGTCAGGGCAGAGTCTCGGTCTCAATTCTCTTTAGCTTCCTCTCCTGAACGTTCTAGACTCATATTCAGTGTCTCATACGTGCTTCTATTAAAGCACATAGAAACTGTTTTACCATTCTGATGTTCAGGCCACAGTTAAGGTAGAGGTAACCCTTAAACTAGATGTCCTGGGAGGAAGTGGTACCTCTTTTAGAGAGAGTGGTTTATTTTTTTTCCTTGTAAAGCCAGAGATAAAGCTATAATTGCAGATGTTCTGTTATGGAGTTAACATGAGCTCTTTTGAGCTTTTACCTGTTATTTTCCACAAAATTGTCATGTCTAACAGGGGAAGGAGGACGCAAATGCAGGAATCGCCGTTAGTACAGAGGGTTTTACTAAAGAACTCAAAACCGTGCTCCGCAGGAGCCACAACACAAAATGCAACTGATTCGTAAACCACAGCGTTTCACTTGGAGGCTCTTCCTCCGAGCTCTTGGATAAGGGTCAGTCCCTCTTACGGCCAGTGAGGGATCTCCACCTTTGGCAGGACAACTCTGGAACCAAAGCCCCACTGCTCACAGCAGCCCATGGGTTCTCCAGCCAGCTGACAGGACAGCCCAGCTGGTGACTTCTGTGAGGCAAGGAGAGAGAGAGGGTGAGCACGTTTAGAGTTTACTGACTTGATATGAAGGGTAGACAACGTCTCCTTGTTTGGCTGAGTAGGAGTAAGAGCAGAGCAGACACCAGACACGGAACGATGGCGGTGACCGTACTACGAGACTCCGGCTCAGCTGGCTTTTAAACTGGGAAGACACGAGGAGGGAAGACATGAACACCAGTCACAAGACAGAGACACTTGACTCTAACTCAAAGACAGATGACTAACAGGTGACACTTAGCGGGCGTCTTGGCAATCAGCCGTGGGCCGAAGTCCTCACAAGACCTCATGCGCTGCAGGTGCATTGCCCTGATGCCGTGCCAAAAATAAGCAAACCCGCACGTGGAGACAGAGGGGCGTGATGCGGACTCCTCAATACTCAGACGAGGGTTCCATCTGAGGCTGTGGTGGAGGCGGCACAGACGCGACACAAATATTGGTGGACCAGTTGCCATTTCCAGAGAGGAATATGTTTAATTAGGGCTTTAAACTATTCTTCTAGAAACACTTGTATGACTATTAAAGTAAAGATCTATTGACGTTACCCAACAAGGACAGCAAACCTTAGTGAACATTAACTATGTGATGTGTACTAGAATCTAGCCAATATGGTAATTAATAAATTGAATGTAAAGTTACGTTTTTGGAAGCTTTGTGTTTCATGGTCATAGTCAGAAGCATCTCTGTTTTATGACCAGAGCTGTGATAAGTCACATTGTAGTGAGAGTTCTTGTGTTAGTACATGACTGTGTTTAGTAATGTTACTTTTACTGCATAAAAGTGTCAAATCTCACCTATCAAAACAATCGGCGCATATTCCCATAGTTCACTGGCTCGCCTGTAGCAATTTCTAGCAGAGGTAGCACAAGTCAGTGTTATTCTATTTATAGATAATGTCACATGTTGCATGTGTGGGTTTTCTCCAAGAGTTTCAGTTTCCTGCCACGGTCCAAACACGTGCATGTCAGGTGGACTGGAGATGCGAAATTGCCTCAAGGTGTGACTCTGTATGTGAATGTGATGGTCTGTGTGTCTGCCTTCGCGATGGTCTGGCAACCTGTCCAGGACGTTTCAGCCTGTGAGCACTGGGATGGGCTCTATTGTCACCACCCATGTCCATAGTCAGAATAAAAGACTGAAAATGGTTGGATGGATGGATGGATAATATCACATATTGTCCCCTATTCACAGAAAGCTTTTTATCATCTTCAAACCCATTCAGTGTTGAAGCCAAAGGCATCAGTGACCTACTTGTCAACCTTACTCTCCTTTGAAAAGGAATATTTTACTCATAGTATCAGTAAACACTGATTTCAGTAAATATAACCGGTGTAAAACAGTCTAGAACCGGTGTTTACCCCCAGAACTCAGAGTGTATCAGTAAACTCTGATTTCAGTAAATATAACCGGTGTAAAACAAACTCGAGTATCAATACAAACTGGGGAACTTCCACATAAGGAGCTGATTGACAGTATTTACCATTTGTTGCCCTCGTGTTCTAAGGGCTAAAGTCACACTGTATGTGCAGAAGTATTCAGACAGAACTTTTCTAATAGTTTAATTAAATCACGTGAAGGTGCACTGATTGCCAACACTGGTCATAATCTCCATAGAAATGCCCTGTCCAATAGAATAGGTTTACTTTAGTGTCAAACAGTAAGAGAGGGTTATAAAGCCCAGCCAGCTTTGGCCTGCGGAGCAATAGAACTGCACTCTCTAGAGTGATGGAGTTAAATCTGTTACGTTTGGGCTGAGATGGAGTGACGTTTGTGATCCAGAACTAACCATTCAACATCAGAACCTGGCCTGAGAGCGAGGAGATGATGTCTAGACCTGCCGACAGGTCCTTAGATTGAAGGAGTCAGCGTGAATGTTAAGGTATGTTAAGAAATTCAACTGCAAAGCACAACAGAAGTTCCACCATTAGCTTCTTACGAAATGCGCATTTTCCATTTTCCCATTTAGCACTGTAATCTAAATGGGGTTAATAACATGTAATCTAATATGTTCTGTAGTCAGTTATTAGTAGTGGTCTCCCTATGAACTCATTTCTGCTCACTGAAGTGGTCTGTGAAGCTCCTATATATAGCAGGGGGGGGCGAGGAACCGCTAAGACGGAAAGGCTGCAGTTAAGTTAACAAAAGGCCCATCTATTCCTCTCAGTGTGCCCTGATAGCGGCATCATTCACCGGCCGCCGTGCCATCTTTCAGATGAAGAAGAAAGAGAATGACAACGTGTGCAGAGAGTGTTGCTCTGTGTGTGTGTGTGTGTGTGTGTGTGTGTGTGTGTGTGTGTGTGTGTGAGCTTGTTGCTGCATTGAGATCTCCCTCATGGATGGTGTGTGGGGGCTGTCACGAGGGCTGGTAATTACCAGTTGTCTAAACAGACAGATGGAATTAGGGAGAGTGACGGGCAATTTTTGGAGCGCTTTGTTTTGGAGCAAAGACTTAGAGAGAGCAAGACAGAGAGAGATGGGGTAGAGGGTGAGGGGATGTGTTACCTGACACTGTGTTAGTACCTGCACTGCACTTAGCCCTCTTATCTCTGACTAATGCTGCCACTGAGGTGCCCCCCCTTCACTCTCCAGAAAAGGTACACCTCATCCTACAATTGGATCCTTCTTAGGGTGGGTTCACCTGGTCCGCAGTTTTCTCTGTGGTTTTCAATGACAGATCAGATCAAAAGTGAAGGTGTTCCTCACTGATAGATAGCGTCCTTTTCTTTTGTTAACTTTGGTTTAGATTTTGTCCACCATGCTCACTAGTCAACAGTAGATAACTTTTAACGAAAAAGTGACAGATCTTTTCTGCCTGGACATGTCAACAACCAGCTAGCATAACTAACTGAAGCTATAATGCTTTTGTTGATTAGCAACAGGGATATTTGCAACCAGAAGCAAAAAACACATTGCAACCAATCCCCCCACCCAAAAAAAAGGCAGTGCAGTGCACCTCACGTTTTTCAGAAAGGCCAATGTCCTTTCCAGGCTGCTTGTGGGAAGCACTATAATATAACAACCTCAAAGATCTCATTTTTGCATTGTGTCCCATTGTGATCATGCCCTAATCCCTCTATCATCCTCAGTCCTGTGCTCTCTCTTGCTCTCTCTCTCTCTCTCTCTCTCTCTCTCTCTCTCTCTCTCTCTCTCTCTCTCTCTCTCTCTCTCTCTCTCTCTCTCTATCTATCTATCTATCTATCTCTCGTCCCCCTGACAGTGGAGAAGGTCAGGCAGGGTATCCGCCCTTCCGAGGCCTCTTGCGTAACTCGGCCTGACATATGGATCTTTTAGCACGTTTCTGTGCTGTGATCTCCAGCCATGCTCCACTTGGGCTACAGTGCATGAGTGCTCTCTCATCGCTGCCCTCTCACTGCGGATCATGTCAAGGAAACGTCAGCTGTGTGGACACACACACACTCTCCCTCTCCAACATACACAATATTTGGAGCTGAAACACACTAAGCCGTTAGCATGTGCATTTTTCTGGTCTGTGAGTTTCTTTATGGTAATGAATCGTCTTTTCAGTGGCACTGATCGACCTTTTTCCTGTGACATTTCCTGTGTCAAAAAATACTGAATACGAGCCACTTAATAAATTCACCCTGAAATGGACGGCTGTTATGCTAATCATTTGAATGTACCTGAAGTTGTTAGCAATCTGGCATTGACCATAAATGAATAAATTAAGAGAATGAGGTATATTTTGATTTATTTTGCCAGGTCTTGGGTCACTGGTAGCAAGAAGAATGAATAATGATTGGTTGCATGTAGTGTAGCACTATGCTTATGAATTAGCGGTCTGTTCCATACTATTTTATCTATAGAAAGTCACTTGGAGATGAATGATCCATGTCTGTTGGGGTTGTTGGATTGTACCATTCTGCCTTGTTACAGCAAATGCGCTTATGGCTGCAAAGGACATTTCTTGTGAACATTTTCAATGGACAACTGTGTGTAATTGTGATGTTGCACCCCTCCAATGCATTTTTCTCACTGAAGTAAATGGCAAGGAATATGTTTTTGATAGATTGTCCTTGTGAATGCAGTGTGTGTGCATAGCTCCCATACTAGTCTAGAGACACTTTTCCATAGGCTTACAGGAACCGTGCTGTACCCAAACTGTATTGAGATGGTAGAGAACTTGCAGCACACTTTTCCCCCCAGTGTATCTCAGTCTGCTAATGGTGTTTGTGATGGAAAAGCACTATAACTGATGTATTACACACTATACTGTACTGGTGGTTCTGTATTTCTCTATATGCTTGCTCACCATTTGCTCTCTCTGCCTCAGGCGGGAATGATCCGGACGGAGCAGGAGGAGTTCTTCATCGAGCCGGTGGAGACGGGACATCATGTGATCGAACAGGAGGAAGGAGGTGATGGCCGTCCTCACATTGTGTACCGCTCTGCTGCCGTGAAGAAGCCACCCGCCAGCCCGCTAGCTGCAGATTTCCACGCCAGAGGTCAGTCTTATCCGTAGACCTGCTAAATGTCTGTGCTAACACTGCTGCTGCAGTTCCATCTTGATAGTGTCTGAGGTAGCTAAGACCAAATTCTTTTTCAGCAATAATGGTCTCGCTCTGAAGTAGAATGTTATGAATGGTGTAAAAAAAAAAATTTATCTGAAAATGTATTTGTAATGTACTTACACTGGAGTGGCACTGCTAATATGCTTCAATCAACCGTTACAAGTAGGTCCATCTGTGTCTACACTCACTGCTACATATAGGTGCACCTTGCAGTTTATAGACTGTAGTCCATCTGTCTCTCTGCATCGTTTACTCTCACCCTGTTCATGGTCAGGACTTCCACAGGACCACCAATGAGCTGGAATACTTTGGATCATTCTCAGGGAGTTATTGCTTCACACCTTGAGTTGATAAAGGCTAGGCCTTGTCCAGGCAGGCTTAATACTCTGGGCTGTAGAGTCATTGCTTTGTGGTCAGGATTGGGATTAACCCTTAGAGAGTGTATCAGTAAAGTCTGATTTCAGTAAATATAACCAGTGTAAATCAGTCTAGAACCGGCGTTTACCCTCAGAACTCAGAGTGTATCAGTAAACTCTGATTTCAGTAAATATAACCGATGTAAAACAGTCTAGAAGCAGTGTTTGTTCTTCTTCACGCTCGCCATTTGCTGCTCTTTCTCTCGGTGCACTGCCACTCGGCCACTCTCAGGAGCCCCTTCCTCTGGGGGTTTTCCCCACCCCCTCATGGGCGGAGACTATCCCAAAACTTCTTCCGGGTTGAAAGATCTTATGTTTTATGTCCCCTTTATGATCTTATGTCCCCTTTGTTTCTAAATCCTGAAACAAAAGAAATGTAGGCATTTTTGTTATTGCACATGTGCATGTGACACTCTAGTTGTACTATTATTTGTTTTTTAAATGACAATAACTGTGGTTCTACGTAACATATGACAACAATTTGCCATTCATTGCGCTGCCAGCTGCTTGTGTTTTAAGGGTTGTGTGTGCTTTTCCTGTATATAAGGTCAAGTAGCTGCAAACTAATTTCTTCTTGTGTCATTGCTGAGGATCCTCCATTGACAGGAAATTCAACAAGCCAGCAAGAAAAGTTAACATTAGCATCTAGTACAGCTTGATACATAATAAAATCCCGTATGATCATGAGCGTGCCTGGGTGCAGTAAAACACTGGAGGTTTATCTCAGCAAATAGGCTTATCTCACTGTGACTAATTCCGTGACCAGTAAATCACTGAGAGGGCGTTTGGAGCCACGCTATGCTACTTAAAGTGTGAAATGGAGCAGTGATTTCTGTGAGAGATATAGTTGTTGAGAATTAGAAGACTTCTAATGAGCTGGCCAGCACTCAGTGTGGCCTCACACTAAGCTGCGTTCAAAAGATTGATACAGCGATATGTGATTTCTTGTGCGTGGATGTGCTGCGTGTGATAGAGCTGGGGAATGATTAGAGGTTTAGTCTTTAGGAGCTCCCTCAGAGATTATTTCCCTATTGACAACTGTTGTTTTCGTAATATAAAGTATGGCTTAATTACTGTATTATTTAATCACAGCAGTTAAAACAGGTTTTCAGTTTAGATACCTTACCCTGCCTGATGCTGCTCTATTATTACACAGTTCAGGAAAACACCAAACCAGCTCAGTGCATAGCAGCTAATGGATACAGTCCCAGTGACGCGGATGCTCTCTTGATGGTACATGTGAGTAAGTCCCCTGATGGTATGTGTGTCTGGTCCCACCGTAATTATATCTCCTTTTCCCTGAGAAATCCATTTAGTACTGGAAATAACAGGGGTACTGTAATATTATATGTTTGTTTTCGCCTGATGCTCATTGAAATTGTGTTGATTTGTAACTTTCAATTGAAATTTGAAAGTATAAAAATTATTATTATAATGTTTTCTTTTTAAAAATCAAAGTTTGTCTATTACTTTGCTGCACAGCCCATTCTTACACACACACACACACACACACACACACACACACGCACACACATACACACACATTGGTCACTAAAAAGTAAAAATTGCACAATATTTTCTGCAAAAATAATAGATTTTACGAAAAGTTAAATAGCTCTTTACAGGATTACCTTCCAAACTATTATTTGACAGACATGCTTTGATGAAATCCTGCTGTTGTGCACAGAAAAGCTACTTCAGCACTGACAGGCAGCCAATGTTACAAGAAAATACACACACACTCATTAAATACACACACAAATGTGTATATGCATATATAAATATGAATGTGATCCAGTCAGATTCTTCATGTGTATGTAATGAAATATGAAATGAATTGTGTTATTGTACAATTACACTTAACTAATGTAGCAAAATAACTATAAGAACTCCAGACTTCTATGCGTTCATTCCTGTGAGGCCCTGATTATGTGAACAGATTGACGCTGAACAAAATGCTTACAAAACAACTTCTTGCAAAGGCCCTGTGTTCAGATGGGCAGGGCGACCTGTCCTTGGCAACGTGAATCTTCGTGTTGTGCTGTGCTCCACTCTACCAACACCAGAGACCAGAAGCAGCTCTCTGCAGTTGGCACAAATGAAGAAAAGATTCATTTATGCAGTTCTGAGCTGCAGTGCGTTGTGACCTGCATGTGCATTTAGTCCACAGACGGAGCGGTCCTGTTACTACAAAAAATACTTGATTGATTGGCTCGGGCGGGTTTGGGATGAGATGGCCTTCACACATTTACGATCCTGCAACATTCATGCCCTCGGTTTCCCTCAGAGATTTCCTCTACTGCTGTAACTTTTAACAGATGTTTGCACAGATGGAGGACTTTTTCATGAAATGTTGTTTATTTTGCTTTGTTTGTGAAAAAAGGGAAAAAATATTGAAAGTTTTAACGCCTTGTATTATAGAGCTGATATTTGCTGTATATTGTTGAAGATCATGGAGTTCTGCATATTGTTATAGGACTTTGTTTCAAAGGGATTTCAAATGCAGTTGGAGGGAGTGTCATACAAGAAATTAAGATTTATTGGAACTGAAGAATGTATATCCTCAAGCTTTCATGGTTTCACTAATGATACACAATATTCACAAAAGTATTGGGACGCCTGACCATTATACCCACAGGGCTGGTAATTGCATTCAAATACTTAGATTTGTGGATTTCAAATATGAATTTGGTTCCCCCTTTGCGGCTATTACACTCTTCTTGGAAGGCTTTCCACAAGATGTTGGAATTTCTGTGGCAATTTGTGTCCATTCATTCTGCAGAACTTTTGAGTTCAGGCACTGATGTCGGACAAGAAGGTCTGGATCACTATCTCCGTTCCAGTTCATCCCAAAGGTGCTGGATGGGGTTGAGGTCAGGACT
>JBBPCX010000032.1:13782382-13798589 GCA_037974365.1 Hydrocynus forskahlii | reverse complement strand
GTGTCAGTACTGTGATTGTAAGTGGTGTCGGTACTGTAATTGTGAGTGGTGTTGGTGCTGTAATTGTGAGTGGTGTCGGTACTATAATTGTGATTGATGTCTGTGCTGTAATTGTGAGTGGTGTCAGTACTGTAATTGTGATTGATGTCTGTGCTGTGATTGTAAGTGGTGTCAGTACTGTGATTGTAAGTGGTGTCGGTACTGTAATTGTGAGTGGTGTTGGTGCTGTAATTGTGGCTTCTGTCTGTGCTGTATTGCTGTACTGTGTGTACTGTGAGTATTTTAACTGTGAGTGGTGTCAGTACTGTAATTATGAGTGTCAGTATTGTAACTGATGTCAGTACTGTAATCGTGAGTTCTGTCAGGGCTGTATTGTAGCTGTTAGTGGTGTCAGTGCTGTTTTGTGTATGTGTATGTGTGTGCTGTCTGTGAGTCTAGAGGGGGGGTGGTGGATCAGTCTATTCTGAGAGCGAGCGCCTGACTCCAGAGCAGCCAATAAAGGAGTAAAACACTCAGGAGATGGGGAACATGTCTGAGTTTCCATAGGAACGCCTTTTCTGAATCTGAAGAGACGGCAGGTCTTGGTGGAGAAAGACGGTTTTAGTGCTTTGTTACTGACACCTGCTCTTCTGCTAATCCTGCTTTTGTTGTGTGCCTTGTAATGTGTTTAAGCCAGTGAATGCATGAAAACACACGTGCTTGATTTGCCATTGCTGTATGAGACAGAATATGAGTGAATGAAATGTGTAAGAGGGCTGGGCAGTGCAGCTGGTGCAGCCTGGGAGGTGGACACACCAGGTTTTGCTTTTAGGCAGTCGCGAGTCTTATGGCCAGATGGTCATGTGTGCCAGGGCCCACCGGACCGCATGCTGCATTCCTCTGTCGATGGCTTTCGCTTTCCCAGAATTTCTATTTCCCCTCTCCAACTGAGGTGACCCTGTCAGTAGATGGTTAACAACTGTTTTTTTTGTGCCTGTGGTGACATGAGAGTGGTTATCAAAACATATTAATTTTACTTAAAATTGTATTGAATATGATATGTAAATTGATACATGTAAAATGACAAATAGGAATCAACTTCTGTATGAAGTCTGTGTTAAAAGCTGTTCACAGATGGAATGGCACTCCTGCTCTAATTCTTTGTGAGTACTATAACATGGTAAGACCTTTTTTAAATTTCTGTTTGGAAATTGATAAAGTACAATGTATCCTCTACACTTTTTTATTAGGCTGGGCAGTAGATCCTTTGTAGCAAGTGAATGACTTTGAGAGTGAAACATCCTGAGGAAAGAGCCAGTTTTCAAATAATTAAATAAATAGCATGCATGAGTTTACCATAGTTTATTACCACCATTCTGGTGTAAATTATAATTCAATATATTTGGATCAAACTTCACTTCATCCATCCATCCATCCATCCATCCATCCATCCTTCCATCCATCCATCCATCCATCCATACATACATACATACATACATACATACATACATACATTCATTCATTCATCCATCCATCCATTGATCCAAGCACCCACTGGAAGTGTGGACCCTGAATGGATGGATGCAGTCACCCACCCATCCATCCATCCCTCCATCGATCAATCCATCCATCCATCCATCCATTCATCCAATATGGTAGATTTTGAAATCATACATTACATATATAATACATGACATGACTGTGGATATACCAAAAGATGGTGTAGTCGTCCTGGGAAACAGAAGTGAACACCCAGGTTGCCTATACAGACACCATGACCATTATCATATTTGATTATAGGCTGTCCTGGTACGAGAGTAGCCAAATTGATGGACTTAACAACTGATTTCACAACCGTAAGAGCTTACACCCAGGTGTTTAAAGGGCCTCATAGTGTGAATCCACCAACTGGCAGTGAGGGTTTGCTTTTTACTACCTTAATTTGGCAAAATAAAGAAAACCGCCTATCTCATTTTCTGCTGTATATTTGTTTTTATTGTTTTTCCTAGAAGCTTAAGTTTTCACCACGACACTAACTACCCACTGGATGTATGGACCTTAAATGGATGGACGCACATCCACCCATCCATCCATCCAACCATCCAACGATTCATCCAACCATTCGTCCATGCTTCCAACTGAGTGCAATAGAAATACTCAGACACTTGTTGGTGCTTCAAATCAGAGGTCCCCAACCACCGGGCCATGGACCAGTATCAGTCTGGGAGTCATTTGGTACCGGGCCACACAGAAAGACAATATTTCGTAGATTATCAGTCTGAAAGCTCTTTTATTTTGAAAAAAAAAAAAGCTCGTCTCATTCACGTGATTCGGTACATCAAAAATTTAGCCCACAAGCTATCAAAACGAGTAATAAACAAACGCACTTTGTTTTTAGTTGTATCTATATTGTTTTACATGAACCTGGTCCGTGGCCCAAAAACGGATGGGGGCTGCTGCTTTAAATCATACATATCTTTTCATAAAGGTCATGCTCAAGTCTATATTTTAACAACATAGGGTTGAGTTATAGTATATGCTAAATTGACGTATATACTACGCATATAGTATATTGTGTGAGTATATTATTGCATATAATTCTTGATCTGTGAAACCACTATGACCTTGGATAGATAGTCTTTAAGACACTGTTTACACTTGGAATTAACTTCCGATCACTATGATCAGATCATCATCTAATCAGGATGTTTACGCTTGCCTTTTTCAGTTGTAGCCTCTACATCCAAATAGTGATCAGATCTCATTTCAACATGCAGTATTTGAATGTTTAAATCAGGGCGGTAGGCACAGGAGCAGAGTTGGCATAGTCTTGACAGGCTGTGATGTTTAATGACGAAAGGCTGTAATGATTAATGCTTTGTGAAACATTTTGCAATTGTGTTCCAGACTTTAAATGACAGGGAGGAAGAAGAAAGGCAGTTATGTGTGTTTGCTCATTGACCACAACTGAAGCACAGTGAAAAGAAATTACGGGTTAACTGCAGCTGTGAGAGGAGAACTGTATTCTGTCCTCCACAGGCAGCAAACGGCTTTTCAGAGGGCATGAATGTGAGCCTGTTTTTGAATACAAATCCTCATAACTAAGATTGGAACAATATTGAAAGCTATGGATGAAGCACATGTGACGTTGGCCCATGAAAGTAGCCAAGCTAGCTGATTCTGAACACATTCCGATCACATGTGGTGCTACAGACTCATTCATCTTCACAGGGGCATCAACCAACATGTCTTGAGCAAAGAGATTAAACAACAACTCCTGGAGATATTTTGTAACGTCCTGTAGACCTTCTGGCCATATTTCAACCCACTGGAGGCGACAGAACCATGTGTTCCATTCTGTATCGTGGATTTTTCAGCTGTTCAGCCTGTCCTGTTCTCTCTCTCCTCTGTACCAGGGGAGCCTTACTCTGACCAGTGCACTGGGATGCACTCAGGCAGATGGAGCCCCACAAGGCATATCCCAGAATGCATCACCTGCTATAGCTGCAGCCTAAACCTGGGGTGGCTTTCCCAACCAGTTTATCCAGAGAACTCCACGGGGTTCTGTTGATTGCACTGTTTTTGGGGATGGGGAGGAAAAATCTCCGCAGATCATCTTTGTTTATGTAAAGGGATAGTGGTTAGATGCGAGCTGAGAATGGTGTAAATTTGATTGGTTTTTGCCAAACTTTCGCTTGAATTAGGCTGAATGGAAGGAGCCACCGAGTGCTCTGACTAATTCGGGAGAAGCTGTTCCTTTGGTCAACTGTTCTGGTCTGGAGAAGTGGGCGGCGAGTGGAATATCCACCAAAGCCGCGTAGTAACACTTAATTGTCACTTTCGCTCAGTCCAGAATTTGCAAATCCCTTTTGGGTTCATGCGTAACACCCACATAAACAGTAGACAATAGTGACTCATAGTGCATAGTGGCTCACCAAACCATAATTGGCTTGTGCTTTCTTTCATATGGTGTCCCTCTGTTGGACAAGGTCTTACACAATAAGATTGATTCCACAATCCAGCATTTCTTATGTAACAATAAGCTAGCCCACTGTGGAAGTGTGTTATTAGGGCTTTGCTGTATTTTTATGCCAATGGAAAACAAAGAGCAAGATTCATACAATAATACAGAATATCAGTCCAGATGATACTAGTACCTGTTTAAGTATTCCTAATGGTTAAATATGACAGTATAAAGTATACATGTTTTCATTATCATTGCCACCGGTAGTGCATTTTCCTGTTCTAAAACATTTAATACAACCGACAGAAGCACTTTATAACTAGGATCTATTTGACCAGCTTATGTAGTTCCTCTGTGACCGTTTCGCCGAGCTGCGGAGAAGAAAAAGGGGAAAAAAAGAAGGTGTTTAATCCTCCTTCTAGACAGCTAATGCTAGCAACCTCCCACACAGAGACTGCCAAAGCCCATTACCTCTTTTATTGAAAGAATAGTACACTTAATAGAGAGAAAGAAGGAAAGGAGAACAGCAAAAAGAATCACTGCGTTTCCTTGTATTGCTTTTTTTCTTCAGACCCTAATATTTTACTTAAGAGGTCCATGAGAGGTCAGTGTCTCATGTCACTTTACGGCTAAGGCCTCTTATTTTCAAAGATGTGGAGAAGGAGCTGCTCTGCTGGTTTGATTCTTACAATAGAGTTGCTCTGAGCTGCACAGCGTCCTTTTGAGCATAATGCAGATAGAAGGACATTTAGATGCAGGAAAAATATTACAGGTCTATAATATAGAAACACGGACATACAGATGAACACATGCATGAGAGAACATGTGATTACTTGAGTTGTGTTTAAGGCATAAGTATGAAATGTACAGTCTTGCACACATACAGTCACTGTACAGTGGGTCCATGCCTAGAAATGTATGTATATATACACAGTAATATACAACAGTTGTACCATATCACATACAAATATACTTTTGTTGTAAATCTCACTGAGCAAATGAGCTTCAAATTTGGGAACTTTTGAGACCTCAAACTGTGCCTTTTAGGGCCCATTGTATGTCACTGGAGAGGTACGCTCAAAAATATGTCTTCAGTTCTATTCATTATTGTTATATGCTGCACCCTTTCATGGTGATGGACCATTAGAGAATGAACATAATTACATGTGCTAACTCCATGTACATGGAGACAAAAGGTTTTGTTCTGACAGCAATATTTTGTTGCAGTATGATACTATTATTCAGCTTGTTTTGACTAAGGAATTATTTTTTATTAATCATATTAATTAAAAAAAAGAATGTGTACAAACATGCCACTGGTAAAACAAATGCAGTCCAACTTTTTTTAAGTTTAGTCGATTTTGACTCAAACTCTACCATTCTATCAAACTGTGTCAGGAAAAGTCTGTATACTGGCAGTCAATTACAGCAACTTGCTTGTATATGCATTCCCCCAGACATTTAAGATGGAACACTGGACCGTTTTATACTTGAGGGACAAAATTATACCTTTTTCTGACAGTGCACTTGGTTGTTGCCCCTAAAACGTTTGAAACAAATCTTGATAAAAGCTTGGTAACCCTCTGTTGCTCTGTATGGCAGTGAGTCTGACAAATGTCGGGCCTCCATTAACACAGATTTGTTAAAAGACTAGAACATGTATATATATTTTTATTTAGTCATTTTTTTCTCTTTCTCATGCCTGCGGAATACCTGGTGCGATTTTTGATGCTTTAATCATTCTTCAGGGAACACAGCAAGCCTTCTTGAAGTAATTAGGAATCAGTAATGATCCCGAGAGGTCATTACTTATTGTGCTGTCATCTTTCTACAGTGCTGAGAAAAAGTTATGGGCCACCCCTCATTTCTTTATATTTTGCTTTGAATAAAAAAGAAGTCTATTTCATGCCTGTCAAACTGTCTAATCTTAAGCATGTTGAGTAGATTAAATGAAGGAACTGGGAACAAATATTTTACAGCAAAGTGCCTAAAAATACAAGGAGCCTAGATAAAGGAGTTCCAACCACTCAGCATTCAGCACCACCAGTATACTGATCACTGCCTGATCACCCGGAATCATCTTTCCTCACTGGTTCAGGACTTGTTCGATTTTCGTTCTCCTTGCATGATTCTGATAATTGATGTAAATGTAAATGTAAATGATTCATATGTAGGTCACTGTATGTTTAAAAAAACAAAAAAAAAAACATTCCTCTGAAACTGGTCAGGTTAAGTTGAAGAGGCAGAGCTAAAGTGCTGTAGGCCAGATGGGCAGATTTATGGAAATCACGATAACATTTCATTCAAAATGGGCAGCTTAGTTGCGGTATATGGACTGTGTGGACCGCAGAGTGAAGAATACACTTTGAAACTTTGTTAAAACAAAGTGGAATACTTGGTTTTCTGTGATACAAGCCCTTTAAATGACTACATTTTTATCCTGTCTTCTTCTGCCTGTCCAAATATTTGACTTGACAAAATTTTACACTTTACACTTTTACACAATTATCCGGGCTTGGAACTAGCACTAAGAAATACACTGGCTCGTGCACCTCCAGTGGCTGGATCGCATGCTTTTCTTATGATAGTATGTAAATGCGTCCTAACTTGAAAGAAGGAGGTATGATTCTTTATGTCCGTCTGATTTTCAGATACACACATCTAAACCTTGTCCTGAATGCCCAAAACTAATCTAAACCGGACTCGCAAGGATAGGGACAATAGCTTCCCTGCAGATCACATCCTTTACTTTAACTTTGTCCGTCTCTGAATCGCGTCTGTTTGAGTCGGTCTCTCTTAGCAATGCTGAAGCCACCTGCACCTTTTGGAGCTTTCAGGACGGAAGTATAAAAATTTAGACTGGAGCACTTGGGTTCTGCTGGTTTGTGGTAGGAAACATACACACACACACACACACACACACACACACACACACACACATCATACGTGGCTCTCACTGAAGCGCTTCTAAGTAAACCCTGGCTTGTTTGGTTTGGCTTCAGAGACGTGGCTGTTTGACACACCCCGACCGCGACATAAAGCAGTGCATCGTATTTGGGTTCTTTCTCTCTGCACTTTGTTGGCTTGATATGCATAACATAACGAAAGATTATGTGACAAAATATATGGGTTATTACCGGTAATCCTAATGCTTTAACAGTTAATCCCTTAAACCCAATGCACCCTCATTCTCATAACTATATAATTTACACATTCATTTTATAATCCATGGCAGATTCCTATAGTCTTAACTGAGGCTGTCGCTATTGATTATATTGGCAATAAAGTGATATACAGATTATCATGATGATCGTTTATATTTATTAATCTCTTTAGACCTCTAGAATTCTAAAACACTATTTGGGATTTTCAGATGCTAACTGACTGCTGTTAACTATTGATGGATATCAAGACCTGCTACTAAATGGGTCCCAGTTCCGAAATATGTCAGTATAGCTGAGGGGCTAAGAATAAAGTGGGAGACACAGAGATAACAGGCACGCTGACCACTTGACTCCATTCAAATTGGTTATGAAATTTCTCTTTATACAAACCATTAAACACTGAAATAATTTACCAAGCCACTGATACTGAGCCAAATTTGTATTATTTCACTTGTGGCTAAACTTGTGGCTAGACCCTGAACGTGTGTTCAGTAAATCAGCTAAAATAATGATGGAAACACCAGGTTTTCAAATGCTGAAAATGAAAAATGACTTATAGCCCCCCCTTGTGGAGACTGTTCAGACTGCAGAGCACGCCTTTAAAGTGACTGGCAGATACCACGTTTACCATTTATATTTAAGTAATAATCAATAAACTGATTTATTGAGAAAGTACATTTCAATCAATTCATTTTTATTCAATTAATTATTGTATAATATAATATAATTATATATATTATAATATAATATATTACTGAATATGAAAGTGTTCATAACTGAAGTCCTGCGGTTTAAAGGGTTAACATGTTGTGCTTCTGCGTAGATTTAATTTGTTGCATTATTTAACAGTAGATCTTTTAAACTCCAGGCTTACTTGGTTATTTATCCTGTCACAAGTTATTTATCTTCAAGGACAACTCTTTAAAAAAATTAAAACATTTCAGCAAAATTTCAAAATTCACCAAATGACTGTTTTAGATGTAAACAGTCATTCAGGGTAGTCGGATGTGAACCACTTCAGCATCTGAAAGCAGACTGTCCTGCTCGCACTTCTCAAACTAGTACAAGCCCACGGATAGAAGTACATCACACAGCGTGAGTGGGTGCTATTTCTGGGCAGATTTCTTCCAGGACTGGATTGAATTCAGTCTTTTTTTTCCTCTCCGATATCTGATCCAGTATTTTCTGCTGCTGTCAGCTAATACTAATACAAAACAGCTAATTTGTACATTGTAAACTGTGCAAGTTATTCGATATGTAGTTCGGTCAGTTTTGTTAAATCAGATGCACCAAAAGCATACATATGAAACACTGGACCCACCGAATAATTTCTTACATTTTTATCTCTAAATATAGCATAAATGGTTTAAATGTCCACTCTCATTATACTCAACTACATTTACAGACGCTTTTATCCATAGCGTCTTCCAATCCCTAACTTCAGGGGGCAGTCTCCCTGGAGCACCTTGGGGTTGAGGATCTTGCTCCAGGACCCAGTGGTGGTCTGCTGAAGGTTGGATTCAAACCCAGGACCTCTTGGACCAGAGGCAAGTATCCTACCCACTAGACCACCTCCACACCCTGTAAATGCCGTAAATGTGCTCAACAATAATCACCATGCCACCTTATCCTTTCTTCACTAAAATGTATTAGCAGCACAACCTGGAGTTCCTGAAGCACACACTGAAAAGAAAGGTATGGAATGGAAGGCTGAACTGCTGTTAACTTTCCTGTTGCTGTCACTTGGTCTCTATTCCAGATGTTTCAGGTAAAAGAGAAAGAGTGAGAGGGAAATTACAGAGGTTTGGAGAAGGAAGCTCTGCAACCAGCTGCTTTCTGTTCTGAACGTGTCCACTGGGTTGGTCTCCGGAGACACTGAGTGTGTTATTATTCTGTAATATTAGACCTTACGGAACAGATGTTATAGAGTCAAAATTCCATAAAAAAGAACCTCTAAAAACTTGCTCTGTAATCTGTCCAGTTCAAACACCACCAAAGGGCTTGAAAAACCACAAGCCGTGGAGACGGCAGGCTGGAAGTAATCGGGGGGCTGTTTTTTATGCATGCCTGTGCGGGACAGCAGCTTCTGTGGCAGTAGAGGAGCAGCAGCGAGGACAGTTGGTCTTTGTGTGTTCGAGAGACTTGATATCAAGCAGTGATTCCAACCATTTTCAAAAATAAGGTCTAAATAGGGACAGAACACACACATTAATTTTACCACACTTGAGCCTTTCCGTGATATTTCATTTAAAAACCATTATTGTAATATTAGCTTTTGCGATAGTCCTCCAATAGATGTTTTAATTAGGTGATGTGAGAATAACATAAGAAACATAAACAATTCGTTAACATGGATACTTCTGCAATGCAATGGACATTCCTGAATCAAGTCAAGAATTTCTAAGATCAGTCCTGAGACCTGCATATATATTTATGTGTATGTACACATACACACAAACTTATGTTTATATAATATTTTGTTTAATGTACAACATTTTATTGTTATGTTCTATAACTTTTATTATATTTTGCTTCTGTAACACTGCAAATTTTCCACCTGGGGGACTAATAAAGGGTTATTTCATCTTATCTCATGCACGTTCAAGTAAACATACAAATCACAAGTATGCATGCCTTCCAAATAAAGGTGCAACACTAAATCCATGCTAGTAATTGCAACACACCTACAGACCTCTAAGCTCGTGTGATCACACCTCATTCTTAGTGTGATAATCACACAGCTGTTTTAAGATACCCATTGCCTGCATCCCCTGTCAGGTGTTCTAAGGAAAACTGTGGATGGTTTGATACAAGCATGATGTTAGCATTCTTCTCTCTCTCTCTTCCACTCTCTCTCACAGCGTGTGTGTGAGTGTGTTATTGAGCCATCACTCTCAGAGCCACACCACTATCATTAGCGAGAGGGGGGCGTCCTGGGAAATGGCAGGGTGAGGCTCCGGATGAGCATCTGGTTAAACACGGAAATTGGTGATTACCTCCCTTCAGTATAAGAGACCTGCATATCTGTTCGACCCCTACATCACTGCGCACTCTCACACACATGCTCACTTTTTCCTTTGTCTTGAAGCTTAGCCAGTATAAGCTCCTGACATGGAGAGCTTGTTCCACGAGTCTTGATATACCAGTACCACTGCATCCTGCATCTGGGGTGTTCCAGCCTGATCTGAGGTATCAGACATAGAGCTGATTCAGACATATTTAATGTACTAACATTAGATATGTTAAGCTTGGTGTGAAGCCATTTCTTTTTATATTTTTTGGTGATTTTCAACCAATTTTTGTCTCATTTCCATCAGGTGGTTTCCCTTTATATAAATGTTGATTGTCTTTTACAATTTAATCTTCTAACTCTTAAAACCTTCAGGTTTTTTAAAGAAATGGGGAGGCTTGGAGGTTTTCAACATTACAATTGCAGCAAACGCTGATTACTGTTCCAAATTTCATTCAGTCCTGGGCTGACAGCGCAGGGCTTATTTCTCTCTCACTTTTGAGCTTATAGATGTGGGGCTAGCCGTTGAAATTAAATAAACTTGCAGTCATCATTTTTTCTTTTTTTATGATAAAACAAGCTTTTGGCTTTGAAAAATGTCACAAACCCACATTAGTGCTCTAGAATGTTTGGGGTTCTAAGGAGCCATTGTGATAAATACCTGTACAAGAACCCAAAATTAATTTAATTGATGACAATTATGAAGAAAAGTTAACAGAAACCAAGAAACTGCTAAGAATGTTGCAAAGCTCCACCTCCCATCTAGCTTTAAATCCAGTACTGTGTTATGTAAAATAAATGTAATTCAAGGATAGCATAGACCAGTTCTTTTACTCAAAATTACTAATATGACTTTACTGTATCACAGGTGACCAGTTTCATGAACATGCTCCTTCATCTTTACTTTTCTACAACTATTGAATATATTTGAAGTTTTCTTCATTTAAACCTATTACTGAATTTCATCACAGGGCTTCACTATGCAGCTTTTAGGGCGGTTGGGTTAATACAGCTGCATATGCTTCATTTAAGATTTGATCGACACATCTGTCAGGGTGTGAGTGTGTTTGGATGGCAAGTCGTTATAACAGCTGTGCTCTTTGAAGCAGATTCATTAACTTGTCTCAGCGTTGTTTTACCTTCCCTTTTTGGCTTGTTTTGGAGGACCAAGTAAGGATTGCTCGGCAGTAGAGATGGTGTGATACAGTAGAGTTGTTTTGTGATTCAGAACTTAGTGATTCCTGCTATTCATACCGACCTGAGATTTTTAAAACTCAGAGTGTATCAGTAAACTCTGATTTCAGTAAATGTAAACGGTGTAAAACAGTCTAGAACTGGTGTTTACCCTCAGAACTTTCACCCACTATTGGACTCTCGGTCACAAATAGGGAACTTAAGGATACCCAGATGAGGGATTCTTACTTGAAACACTTAGTAGAATCAAAGTACTTACACACTCTACTAGTCCATGGGAAGAAACACACAGCTAACAACACGACATCACACAGCGTGAGCCAACGTGCTATTTCAGACTTGTTCTGTGATGGAATTTGATTCAGTCCTTTTTCCTTTCCAATGTCTGATGCTCATCTTGGCCTGATACCTTTATATTTCTAGCTTCTGTTTCTAATTTCAAACATGTAGCATGAATAAATGAACATGCCACCACTTAGGTTACATGCCACTAGTTGATTTGACCTCTGTTATTATCATTAGCTTTGCGAATGTTTGTCCAGCACGAGCACAACCAGGTCTAATTCCGTTTTCTAATTTTCAGCATTTTCTGTTTTTCACATTGCATTTTGCATTTTGAGCTCTCCCGGCCCATCCCTCTCATCCAACCCCCCATCCCCAATATCATTCCCCCTGTGTTTCATTATGTGATACATACAGCACGTTTTCTATTAAAGATTCACTCCAGAGTGACCAGGAACGTGGCCATGTTAATAGATGTTGCCGTGCCCCTTAATTAGGGATGCACGGAGGCAATTGAATGCCCAGCTGACACCTCTGGCCTATCAGAATTCATTAAGGCATTTCGTATTAGCATTCACAGTTCCCTCCGGAGGCATTGGGGGAGAAAACATTTTGAAGCCGGCAGTCTGGATCACACATTTCAGAAATGAAACTTGCAGATACGTTTAGTGCGCCTTGATTACAGACGTCAAAACCGTAGGGTTAGCTTGGCTGAAACCACTTTGGACCCTGCCAACCCTTTAAGCAGAGCATAATGTGTGCAAAATCCTGCCACTGACAGTGCGTAATTATAACAGGAGTCAAACTGAGGGACTGGCGCTCATGGCAAATGATATAAGATCATTCTGAGGAGGAATTCCAGATGGCTTACTTACTGCTGCCGTTTAATGTTGAACTTTGTCGGTGTGTGAGTGATCTTTCCTTGGTTGAGTGCGGTTTGTGTCTATATATTTTCCAGTGTGTATCTGGCTGCCATGGAACATGCCACACCTTTCTGGGAATGATATACTGCCAAGAGAGTTGTTCAAAGGTTTTGATGCCTCTGGTTAAATTACATATTTTTTAAGTGACAATAATTTAATGTATTGGAATAAACACCAAATGTTGGCAGTGCAAAAGTGAGATGTGATGGAGTGTCCCCAAGCAATAGGATAGGCTCCAGCACCTCACGCAACCCTGGTTACGACAAGCAGCGCAGATAATAGATGGATAGAAAAGTTATGGCACATTATATTTTTTTATGTTTGTATTTTTTGCCAATATATTAAAGTCAGAAAATAAATTAGAAATTCTGCACTAAAACGTGTGGACATATTTAAGCGTGAGTAATAATAATTCTCAACTGGGTAATACTGAAAATAAATTACAAAAAAGATTATAAACCATGGTTTAATTTTTTCATCCATTTTCTAAACTCCTTATGTGATCCCAGCAGTCATGGGGCAAATAACAGAGAAAGGTTGCCAGTCCATCACAGGACAGACATACACAAAAACATATTGACTCTTAGGGCTAATTTAGCCGGGCCAGGACCACACCTAAGAACTTCTTGCTGTGAGATGCAACCCACTGCACCGCTCATCTATGAGATTCTAGATGAGCTAAAAGAGCAGTTATATATACACCACACATTGGTCAGGTTGTTTCATTATACATATTCATATACAATCTACTGAAAATAGTGCCAAGTCAAGTTTATATCTATAGCCCATTATCATACACTACAGACATTCAATGTACTTTACAAGAATAGAATATAAGCATAGATTGAAACAAAATCAAAGAACAGAACAAATAAAATAATACAAAAAAAATGAATTAAAGAAGATTGAAAGTGCAATGGAAGTGCAGGTATGTCTGTGCAGAATATTGCAGTTTTTAGCGTCTTTTTAAAGCTCCAGTTGGTACAGATCTGATATTGATGGGCAGTTGGTTGTACAGCATAGTGGGTAATCACCATTTAATCAGGTTTCGTTTCAAATCAGCTCCTGCAGATCTAAGAGACCTACCAGACTTATATACATCAAACAGAGATGTATTTAGGACCCACACCATTAAGTGACTTGTACAAGATGAGAAATGCTTTGAAATCAATGCTGTACCAATCTGGGATCCATTGCAACAACCTGAGAACTGGAGTGATGTGATCTCTTTTCTTGGTTTTGAACCGTACACTTGTATTTAGTTGTTGAGCTTAGTGCTTATTATTTTGTTAACTGCCACGAATTATCTTGTAGTAATAGTAATAATTGTGCGCAATATGCACAAATACTTAGCACAATTTAGACCTTGGCAGTACTAGTACACTGACATGGGCCCATGCATTGTCAGGGAGAGATTTATGATGAGTTGTGATCATCCTGACACCATCACAGGTGTTCTTCAGATGTTGGGACGAATCAAGGCAAGGTCGAGAGAATGAACTGGGTCTTTATGCTTTTTATTCTGTGAGGATTTCAGCTAACTATATATCTTTAGAACATAACACCTATTATTAATTTAAAGCACTTCTTCCAGTAACGCTCTGAAATGGATGTGATTTACACACTAGTGACTTTTGCACAAACCTGCCTAAGAAGGAAGTTAGACCAAAAACTAGAAATGCTGAAATTCATGTAAATAAAGATTTTACATGCCATTTAAACAGCTCTGGTTCTAAAGGACCCCTGTGAAATGTATTAATGATCAGATTTTTTTGGGACCCAAATGTTATGTCTGGAGACCCCAATCAAAGACATTTGATTTTAATTCAAACTACACTCTATATGTAGCTTGTAGAGCTTTCTTGCTGAGCCTTGATTAAGACCGCCATGCTGGTCAGTCAACGGCATTAAGAAGGAACGGTGATGTTGGTTTTGATTTCCACCGCATCGAGGGTTGATAGCCATGATTGTGGATTCTTGGGATGAACAGCTTCCTTGTCAGTGTCCAGCAGCTCTTTCTTACCAGACCTCTCCACAGTTGTCTTACTGTCTTAGGTTCTGCTAGAATATCTCTTGAGATCAGCAGTGGCCCCTCCATCCTCTGGGCCATAACTCTGGGTTCTTCACCAGAGCAAAGAGAATATAAGCTCTAAAAGCTTGTTTGTAGGTGATTTTCTGAAACAGACTTGCATATTTTCAAATGGGCAGTGCTGCCGATGGTGGTGGACGGCTTGCTGAACATCATGTGCACATTGTATTCTCTGAGAGTTTACTGTGTCTCAAGGCTGATGATTATTTTATATGTCTGAAAACTCTGGTGTGGGAAACAGAGTCAGTGTGAGTGAGGATGCATCTATGCCCTTGCAGTAAGGAGGTTTCTAGCATGAAAATGATAACCTGAATTATCATTAGCAAAAAACACTGAAAAGCAACAAAAACACACAGAGATCAATCTAATACTGATATAATATTGATGGGTCTTCTTTGGACCTCTCATATTTCTTTAGAACACCAAAAAAGCGGCAGTTTCAATATATATGAAGTACAGTTAACAGCATTACTTCTATGTACTGTGACATATAACTGTGTAAATGTGTCATCTTAGTGTGCATTAAGAATAGCAAACCATGTTTCATATGTTTCAGACTGGGACTGGCTCAACATTTCCACTTGTGTACTTTTGGTTCACCATCAGATCACTAATGGATTTAGGTCTCTTTTTTTTTTTTCAACCCTGATACTGAAGTGTCAATGACCTGCCCCTTTTAGTGCATTCCCTGCCTTAACACAGCCGCTACAGGGGCTGCTATTGAGCTGATTAATTGGATGAAGTGTGTTGGCAGCAGAGGAACCTCTAAAACTGGCAGGGCACTTTTACCTTTCGGACCAGGACTTGAAACATGGGTCTACTATACATTATTCATTTAAAAACTGCTACAATGTTTACATGATTCACAGCCTCGTCCATATGTTAAAATATATTTTTTGTTTTTGTGAATATTTTTTTGTTTCTATACATACCTGCATATTCAGCTTACAGTAGTTTAGACCACTTTTGTACTTGTAAAACTGTTCCAACCTTAATTTTTGAATGACACACAGTACAGGACAGCCAATTAGTCCCAAGGTTATTTACATATATTTTTCACAGGCACAGTAACTAAAACAGCCTGTTCAATCAGAATCAGAAAACTTTATTGATCCCTCAAAAAGTGCTTAACTGCACAAACACACAGAGACACAGAGACACAAACAATATTAAATATAATACAAAGTCAAAATAAAGGTCTCCAGAAAATACTCTGAAAATGCTTTGTACTAAATACACGGTGCTGTATACACAAAATGTATGCTGTGGTCAGTAAGAGAGGTGGATATAAATACTATAGATAAATAAATAAAATTACTGCTGAAATAGTTTACTAATTACACAAATAGTGGTTGGGAGTTGTTCACAATGCCGAGTATGTTATTGCATGTAACAGTGATGTAAGTAGTGACATAGCACATGATAATACTATTGCAAATAATAATAAAGATATTGCACATAATGATAATGATTTTGCCCAAAATTCTAATGTATAAAGAGAAGTTGGCGAATGATGTGCTCTTTTCATACACACACACACACACACACACACACACACACACACACACACACACACACACACACCCACACACACACACACAC
>JBBPCX010000032.1:13753123-13777638 GCA_037974365.1 Hydrocynus forskahlii | reverse complement strand
TGTGTGCATGTGTGTGTGTGTGTGTGTGTGTGTGTGTGTGTGTGTGTGTGTGTGTGTGTGTGTATGTGTGTGTGTGTCGAGCCCAGGAAATCCCCTTATCCTTTGACTCACACTGACAGCCCTGTCCTTGTGCTCCACTCTCCCGTTGATATTGTTTGTCCACTGTGCCTTCTAAGAAAAAAGAAATTGGACAAGTGGCATCCCTTTCATCTAGAGCTTTATGTTCTTTTTTTCATTATCTTTCAAATCTATCAGCACACAGATATGACTTTTTATTATTTCCAGTATCGGAAAATAAACAGAAATGGGTCAAACTGGCTGAAGAATGCCATGTTTTTCAGCCAAGCTGGCCAATTTCTATTTCATTGAACATAGTTTGGCCATCCATTGTGCTATTGCAAACCCCCAAAAAAGCCCACCCCAAAAAAGCCCACTGATGCTAATTTGTTCTTCAATTTCTTATTGGGTTTAAATCATTAACATGTTGTGTATTATTATCTTATTATTTTGTACAGTAGTCCACTATTTGCAATAAATTGCAATTTTCTTATTGAGGGCTAAAACATTATTATTATGTGCAATGTCTTATTATTATTATTATTACCATGTGAAACTCACCATGTGAGATATTACTACTTACGTCAATATTTCTGATGTACTACTGAACTCTATTACAGCAGTAACAGACTCCCAACCACTATCGGTTAGGTGGTAGTGGCCTAGTGGGTTAAACACTTGTCTGTGAACCTGATGACCACAAAGTTGCAGGTTCAAAACCCACCACTTTCAACCGTTGTGTCCTTGAGCAAGACACTTAATCCTCAGTTGCTACAAGGGGGGCTGTCCCTGTAACTAATGACTGTAAGTCGCTCTGTATAAGGACATCTGCCAAATAATGTAACTGTATTTGTTTTACTAGTATTTTAATTAACTGTAAGTTACGTATCAATAGTATTAACACCCCAGCATTTGTGTATACAGCATAGTTTATTTCATATTGATTTTTTAAATTTATTTAGACTTTATATTGTTCTTGTCCCTGTGTCTCTGTGTGTCTGTGCAGTCATAACGTAAGCAGTTTCCTCCGGGATCAATAAAGTTTTCTCATTATGATTCTGATTCAGTGCGAAACAGACAGTAACCTGACAGCGTTCTCAGCAGAAACAGAAGCTGAATGAAGGTTTGTATACGTTCGCACAGTCTTCCACGTTCCAGACAAAAGGTTCCGAGACTGTGGTTGTTATGTGGGTGGCGGATTCAGACATGGCAAGTAAACTCACTGGAGTTTTCAAACTTGCAGCCTTGGCATCTCTCCTGGCACCGCTCATTGCTCCTATGGCGCTCGGCACTGGCACTGCCGTCTGTGCCTGCCTGGTGACTTTGAGCCTGACCATTAGACCGCTGCGCTTGGCACCACACGCTACCAAGAAATGACTCACGAGGAACAGAGCCAGACTTTTCTGTCTATACCTGATGATACTGTACTACAGTATTCGCTCAACTCACAGCATGCAGGGTATTTTTCAATATTGGAGATACGGTGCGATATTGAAGGGATATTCTATCATTGTTATTTTTTTCTTTTTTGCACAAAAAATCTTCCAGTGTTTCCAGCTGTTTCTCAGTGCCCAGCATACTTTTAGAGGGGGCTGTGGAGTGTAAAAACATTCCCTGATCAAAACCGTAGGGACAGCTGGCTTTTAAAATTGTGTCTTAGGAACTTTAACCAGCGTGAAAGTCCACAAATGATTGTAAAATGATTATTTACCCAAATATTCACACTATTGTGAAATTCTATTCACACTAGAATTGCATCACTGCCATGGATTTAATAGCTAAACGTGAAAGAACTGACCTAGATAGACAGTTAGATAAATACACACACTATATGGACAAAAGTATTGGAACGCCTAACCATTACACCAACAGGGACTTTAATAACTTTGCATACAAACGCATAGACTTTAATATGGAGTTGGTCCCCCCCCCCCATATTAGTCAGGGCTCTGTGTTGGCCAGTCAAGTTCTGCCACACCAAACTCCTCCAGTCATGTCTTTATGGAGCTCAACATTTCACTGGGACATA
The DNA here is from genome assembly GCA_037974365.1 of Hydrocynus forskahlii. Taxonomy (NCBI): domain Eukaryota; kingdom Metazoa; phylum Chordata; class Actinopteri; order Characiformes; family Alestidae; genus Hydrocynus; species Hydrocynus forskahlii. The sequence continues at coordinate 13,775,552 of JBBPCX010000032.1, read as the reverse complement.
GTCATGCTAGAGTAGAAAAGGTTCTTCCCCAAACTGTGTCCTCAAAGTTGGAAGCATGATGTTTACTAAAATGTCTTGGTCTGCTGAAGCACTAAGATAGACCTTCACTGGAAGTAAGGGGCCACCTGAATTCAATAATTAAGAGGTGTGTCCCAGTGTCCCAATACTTTTGTCTATATTGTATATATATGTGTGTATTTATAGGCCTCACATACCATAGTGTGTTTGTTTGTTTGTTTGTTTCTTTCTTTCTTTAAGCTATAAGAGCAGTAAAAAATGCTAAAAATGTTAAAATGCTAATTGAGCTTCAGACTGATAGGGGAAATAACATGACGAGTGAAAAATCTCGTGGGAAGCAAAGCCATGTTTGGAAAATGCTCATGAGGGAAACCATTCTTCAGATACTTTTCTTTTCCAGTCAATAAAATCTTAAGCTCATCACAATCTAGATCAATCAAGATGTGTGCTTTGAGCGAGTCACAAAGAGATTTTTTTTACACTCTGATCCTGAATGCTTTCTTTGAGGGATCTGGCCACCATTAGGAGCTGCTCGCTCGCGAGGTTGCGCCTGCTTTTAAAGCAAAAGCCCTTTCAAGGATCTGCTATCTAAAATGCCTTGCAGTCTGTGCCAGTGGCAATTAATAATAGATGATGCCTGCCGTAAAGTTAATTTAACTTCAACAAAGACTGGCAGCTTATTTGCTGATGAGATTATTAAACACACACTTAGACACACACACACACACACACACACATGCTTGCATGTCCTGTTGGCTGTCTGGGTGGTTATGGCTGAAATTGCCCATTAAATGGAGTGATCTCGGCATTTGTTCCTGCCCATGCTGAAAGATCGCATCCTGGTGTGTGATTGGCCCAGACAAGAGACATGAGAGAATAACCTGCTTTGTTAATAAATAAAAGCCCTTTAGCTCTCAGGCTCTCCGAGGTTTTTCATTATAAAGTGCTGCTTTGCAAACGGTTAACCAGATATACTCAGTTATACTCACACAATGACAATCACTGGTGACCTTTTTACTGTTTACCTTTTCATCCTTGTTAGATCAGATCTGTTAACGTGTTAAGAAGATATGAATGCATAAACAACCCCAATAAATGCTCTTTTACACTAGAATTAAAGACATTAGTTCATGAACCTCAATATACACTCCTTTACAGTAAAATAGGAGATATTAATGAACTAGGAGATATTAATGAGTTTCTGGGGTTGAAAACACTGGTGGCAATACCAGGTCTCTAGTTGGAGAGAGTTGCATGTTTGCTTGTCGAATAAGTTCTTTTACAAATTATAATATTTATACAGAAATATATATAGGGGTGTATAGATGCAACAAGGTTTGCTTGTTAGCTCAAAGAACCAGAATGCAGTAAAAATGAACCCAAACCCAACCGAGCCTGAAGTGTTCCAAACATTGTAAATTTCATGTTTTTGAAAATCTGAGATCTCTGACTCTCTATATGACATATGATAATTAAAAAAAGCTCAACTGTCGACCCAAACACACAGAACATCCGAAAAAGGAAGTGCTTTTGTTTAAGATGATGTAGTAGCAGTACTGTGCTTCTCATGTGCTGGCGCATCAGTTGGGTACTGACGGTAAAAACTATCAATAGCTAACTCTACTTGTAATGTTCTCTTTTGATGTTGTGAGACATGGGCGCCGGAGCCATTCTAGCAAAAATCATTGGTTTCATGTGTGGTCCCACCCCTCCATGATGTGAGAGTTTTAGAACTGTTTAAGAAGATACCAGAGTGAGAAAAAATCCAAATGAGTGAGTGTAAAGTCAACTCCACAGGTCTGTTAACTCTTTTCATGCTCAGCATTTGTCTTCAGAACCAGCCTCAGCTAAAGATGTTGGTCCCTCACGTGCAAATGCAGTGTTTGAGGAATATCAGTTGAGACAATGTCAGGAAGGTCTTGTCTATCATTAGAGTCTGAGGCTGATCTGATTGCAGTGTAAACTAAACTTGTCTGATTGGCCAAAGCTGAACCTTTTGAACTGAGTGTGAGCTCTAGTGTCTTTGGGTTCAAGCATTCAGGCTTCATGTTACTGTTTTCCAGGTTCAAGATTACTTTATTGTCATCAGCAGCTGTGAACACGTACATAGAGAGATGACACAGTATTTCTCCATGGACCATGGTGCAACATATAGCAACTGTCTGCAGAGTGCAAATTATAACATAAACTAGACTGCATTTCCACAGAGAAAATGCAAAATGTGCTTGCTCAAATGCAGAACACACCATTAGCGTTAGCATTAGCATAGCGTTACCATAGCATTAGTATTAACATAGCATTAGTGTTAGCATTAGCATAGCACTAGCATTCGCCAGAAAAACGGGAATAACAAACGAACGATAAGACGCAGCAAAAAGCTGTGAACAAGCCCGTAATTCCAGATTGGTCCCGACGTTTCAGAGTTGGAACAGTGTCTCTATCTCGAAAGCCCTGGGAGGAGTAGCGTGCCAAAAAATGGGTGAACGGAAGAAAGAAGAAGAAGATAAAGATAAAACTTAAGAAGAACAATAGCGTGCTTGCTCTGCAAGCACACTAATAATACAAACAGCACAATTAACAGAGACCACAACAATAAAACAGTAATGTAATGTAACTGTATAGTGTGGGTGGGATGTAAACCTTCCAGTGTTGCACCAAGTGTGATAATTATTGCATGGGAGGCAGTGAGCAGCATAGAACAAAGTGCAAGGAAGGACAGAAACAGTACAATAAATAGACAATATAGCGATTGAACAGTATAGTGTGTAAGGGATGTAAAGCTTCCAGAATGAGTAATATTGCACCATATATATATTATTTTATAAGAGACAGATTGCAGCATTGAACCACACTGAGTGATTGTAAATTGTAGGTCATCCAATAGAGTAACAGAAGATAAGTGTCCCATAATGGCAGTAAACAGAAGTGCAGGTGCTGTTGAAGGTCCAGAGTATAATATTAGAGGTGTTCAAGGTATAAGGTGTGGTAGTTCAGTGGACCACAGTGCCACTTTTATACCACTGACCTATCAGATGGTCTTTCTTCTCATCCCAAATATAACAGCCCTGTCTGTGTGCTTGTGGATGGACTGTTCTTGCCAGCAGTCTGATCACGTCCTGCATGGATGTTCTCAGTCACCTGGGGAGCAGCTGGCCTTAAATATTGCACTAATGCACAAGCATCTCACTTACTTGAATGTGTGCTTTCATCTGCATCTCCAGCCATGTTCACTTATGTTTTTTCCCATAGATCTGAATGCAGATTTCACTTTAGTCGGTTCTACTAGTCACTTGGGTCTTTGTGACTATTTGTGCCAAAATAATAAACTCTTTTTCTCTTGCTATCTTAATCTGAATAGATGTTTTCTGGCTATTTCTATCACGTAGTAAACCGGACTACAATTTTCTACACTCATTATGGTTCTCTGGTCATCTATTCCACTTTCCCTTTATTTCCTTTGTAGCTGTTTGTCTATTTGCACTCTAACCTGGCCTGAAATTTTGATTAGCCTGTAAACTTTCTGTCCAAGTCTGACCAAGCTGCATCGAGTTTTGAGTCTGAAACTGACCGAAGCTCAGGTTAATACAGCCCAAAGATGCTGACCAACCCTCATTTAAAAAAACAAATAAAACCTGACAGGATATCGCTGGTTAAATTACCACATAATAACAGTTACTCTTATTACTAACTATTCTTATAAAAAGGAATAAACATAAAATAATGAGCTTAATAAAGCTTAAGTTCTGCTTTAGTTCATTTGTCATGAAGCAGTGATTTTGAGCATCATCCTGAATGCTTTTAGTCACCATGTTCTGTTTTACCTTAAAGCTCTGTTTCTTTATACAGAGCATGAATGCAAAATATTGTGTAAACATGTTTCTGACTGAACAAGTTACTAATAAGAGTCTTTTTGGACCAGCGCTAAAGCATTCTCTCCTGAATCGATACGCTTTCGCTGAGGGACCTTACTGCTAAATTCTTCCAATAACACCAATGTGTAACTGGTTTTATTGACAGAACTGGTCTAGAATGATGAAATGAATAAAGCAGAAAATTAAATTTAACAAGGGGGAAATGCAGGGTAAAGGGTCTTTGAAAACTCTGACTTGAAATTTGTGCCTGTCATACGCTCAAGACATATCCAGGAAATGACTGTTGGACCCATCCGCGTCTCATCACATTCATACAAATATTTTCAAATGCCATTATATGTATTTGTGTGTTTGAACCAGTTACCAGTGTAAGAAAAAAATTACTTAATCAAATTTTCTCAAATTAATTAGTTTCTTCAATTCTTTGTATGAAAGAAATACTAATACAAACTCCTTCTACATATTTATGGAACTGTTTATTCAACAAATCCACAATTGCCCATTTTGGAATGAAAGCATGCTGCAACTGTGTGTTTATTAAACAAGCATTGTAGGGATTTGACTGTATGCTACAGATGAAGCAGAAAGAGATTTGAAAAACACTGGAATATTCCTTTAATTAAACTGTTCGTTTGATTTACCATAATATGTTTCAGAAAGCTCTGAAACATATTAGCTCTGTAACATAATGCTGTAAATAAAACCTGTTGTTGCTGCTACTTCCACGAGTGTTTGTGCATCTTAGATACGGGCAGATTCCATTTAAAAGGTGTAAAAGCACTAATCTTTCCATTATTCGCTTGTCTTGAGGGAAACAGTAGACATGTTCGTGTGACAGACCTAGGGCAATTCCATCCAAAATGGCAGCTTAAGAAGCTGGGATCCAATATCTTTAGGGTGTTAGCATCAAAAAGATTACAATGAGGTGAGCTGTAATCCAGACACGAGCTGAAAAATGTCTGTATGGTGGAGTATATGAGCCGTGTAGAGGTAATGGTGGCTCCAATACTTGGAAATGGTTCACTCAGGCCTTCAGATATAAGTCATTCCATCAATATTGATTACTAATACTTAAGTTTTGGTTGGTAATTCAGTGAAACGTCAACTTTACAACATGAATACCACCTCTACAGTCTAAATTACAACATAATATGAAAAATAAAGGACCAGGCCAGGGTCAGAACCCCAATCCGTTCTTATGACTGCAGTTTTCTCCTTTAACCATTTATTATATGCCAATAATAAATCAGTTTGATGCTTTGAACCACAAGAAAATAAATATAAGATCAGAAAATACAGCCTTTACCCAATTTAATATGACTCCTGGCATAAACCTCACCCACTTCCAGTCTACAGTTCAAATACAGACATAGACACTGATCATTTTGTTGGTTGAACAGATACAAAGATTTAAAATGAAGTTTGTGTATACAATTAATCAAAGTAGCTGATGTTAATGATTTATTAAATTCATGTGTTTTTGTTTTGATAAAAAAATAGATGCGGAAACATCAGCCTGATTTTGCAACAGGCAAAACAAAGCAAAATGCTTATTGATGGAGGGTAAAATGAAATCTAAAATACTGTTGAGGTAATTGGTGAGGAACTTGGAAACAGATGAAACAAAACAAAATTGTTCATTTGGTGGGAGACAAAACACGTTGATGAGATGAACATCTTTAACATAAGCAAATGCTCATTTCAGACATTGCATATCATTCATGATTTCAGAGATTTTTCCAGAGAACCCCCTAAATTTTGCTGTTGGGACTTCTGGGTCTTGAGTGTCAGTCAGCGTCACTGAGTCCTCTCTATGAAAATGTTTCACTTAAAGGATTAAGCTCAATACCAGAAACTCAGCCTACTGCAGAGGAGCATTCCTATACATTCGTCTTTCATCTGGCTATCAATTAGTCAATGTTGTGCAAACTCATTCAGTACTTGGTAACATTTTGTGACAGCATTTACCTTGAATTACTTCTGATGCATAATCTTTTGGGATTGGGGGAATGGCAGCCGCTCATGTTACACCCGTCCAAAAGGCAGTCAACTAGCGACCTGGGGATGCCCTTCTCCCCTTTGGCTGTCAGCATTATACAGAAATGATCCTATTAGCAACATGCTTATGTATTTCCCAGGTTTCATGCACAGAATTTTAATCAACTGGTCACATCAATATTTCATTTATTCAAATATGTGAGCACATTACCTTTATCTTGCTCATCTCTTTGTGCCCTCTGGTCTGAAACGACTGCCCTCTTATCTGCTTAGATGTTCATGGGTGTTCAAAAATACACAAAGAAGTAAAACCTACATAGCCTGTAATGTCTGCAAAACTGTTGTTTAGACATTTGAACCATTGAAGTGCTTCAAACTTGAAAAGACAATCCCCATGGAAGAACATTGTGGAGTTGCTTGGCTTTTGAAGGAGAGCTGTAGGATCTTTTCATAGGTTCAATCAAAGACCGCTTCTTCACTCCACATGAGCAGCACCGATTTGTGCCAGAAGCGCAACAAATGGTAAATCGTCATCATGCTGTCAAACAACTTCTTATATGAAAGTTCTCCCGGTTTGTATTGATGCTCGGGGCGTCAAGACATCATGCTGAGCTTTGTTTGGTGTTCCTGTGTCACGTAGAACCTATTGTGTCACCGTAGAAGTTATTGCAATATTAAAAATATGTAATAATAATAACCACAACTTGGGTTTTAAAAATGACATCACACACGAATGCCCATAAAGAACAAAAATACCCAAATTTATTTTTACCTATCTTTGAACCTGGGAGAACTTTCAGGATAGTCTCCGCCCACAAGTGGGTGGGGAAAATCTGCAGAGGGAGGGGATTTCAAGTTTCAATCAGGAAACCCCAAGACACCCTGTATTTTGCACCCTGATCCCACAATGAACGCTTCAAAAACACTTTCTAAGGGGAAACTGCCCCCCAGTATCAGTAGTCCCCCCAATATACCTTGTGGGACTAGGGTTACAATTTCTCTTACATGTTTCTGTTTTGTATGATGTTTGTTCTCTTGCCCATCACTCATAGAAGATTTCGGGGAGGGTTATGCTGTAGAGCGAGTGGGAGTGCATTTGGTGCGGAGTGTGGAGGGAGCGTGGTGACCCTGTAACAGCATTAATCCTGGCTCCACTCTGATTCCCTCCCACCTTGGCTGTCTCAACCATGCTGGCAACAATAAATCACCTCCCTCAGCAGCCTGGCGGCTCCACAGCCGAGCTGACTCGCACAGCTGCAGTAATATCAGCCCTGTGCTAATTGAACCACCTTCTACAACATCGACTCACTTAGCAGTGTGTGCGGTCCACACTGAGGTTTGGGTTGAGACTTCCGCTGAGGCACCAAGTTGTAGCGTGAAAAAAGTCTTGGTTAGCATAGCAGCTAGTGCTCAAAAGCTCCTTCACAGTTATTACATGAGAGAGGTTATACATTTTACCATGCCCAACATGTCAAATGAAAGATGGGTGTAGGCAGGCTGGTCATGGATATGAAATAAAAGGTGATTTTGCACTGCACTTATAATGACCCCTGGTTCCACTCACCTCCACTGTACAAAAGTCAAAGTCAGCAAGTTTCTCTCCAATAAACCATTCCACATCCAGCTACTCTGAATGACCTCCATGGCTGAATTATGCAGAAATGTCAAGTCAATTTCTTTTCCAAAACATTTTTGAAACAGCTTCTATACTATAAATAAATATTGTATTCATTTTCTGCCTCTATGATTCTGAATTCATGATAGTGGTGTGAACGTTTGATACAGTTTAGAAAGTCAATGTTGTGCATTAACCCTGTCAGACATGCTGTTCTACGGTAAGTTGCAAGCCCCTGTTTGTCAATGTGTATTATTTTCATCAAAATAAGCATCAGAATCAGAAAGCCTTTAAATAATTAAGAAGCTCAAGATGAAATGCCTTGTTTAAAAAGCCTTATCAGCATAATTGCTGGATATGGATCACTGGTAAAAATCTGGGCAAACATAAAGCTGTCAGCATCTCAAGAACTATTCATGAGGGAAAATGATGGTATTAGAATTTATGTATTGAGATGTGTGTGTGTATGTGGGGTGGGTGGGGTATGTGTGTGTGTACATTATGTTTTTTAAGCTATGTTGGGATTAGCTGCCACATGCATGTTTCTGTGTGTGGTGTTTACTTTGTTTAGTGGACAGTTGTTGTGTCTGCTTTGTGTAAGAATGTACTATTTATTCAGTGACAGTTTGGATTTACATGTGCCAATGTGTACATGGCCACATTTACATGTACGTCATTTAGCTGACACTCTTATCCAGAGCGACGTACATCAGTGCTCAAGTAGTCCACATCTGTTCTTCAAACCTGTAAAGCTAAACTTAAATCAACGTCCACTATTCAAGCAAGTTACTGTCAAAGAAAAGCCAGAAGTTAAGCCAAAAGTAAGGAAGGCATGGAGAAAATAGTGTTTTTTTATTGAAAATGGGGAAGAAGAAACAAATAAGCAGAAATGAGAGGCATAGTTAGTCACCAAGGTGCTACTTGAAGAGGTGAAAACAGTGAGGGACTCCGCAGATCTGATTGGAAGAGGGAGTTTGTTCCACCACTGGGGGGCCGAGACTGAGAAGAGTCTTGACACATGCCTTTCTCTGCTTTTGAGCAATGGGGGTTCCAGGCAAACAGTGCTTGAAGCCCTAGGAGGACGAGAAGTGACCCTGACTGATCAGTGCTGATATGTACGTGCTAATATGAATGCACACACACACACACACACACACACACATCTATATATACAATTAAGCTGCAGGGGGACCTTCTCATATCCATTTAAAACCATGACTGTTAAATAGATTTCAGTACATTCGTAGACATCATGTTGAACGACGCCAGAATGGGGGAACATAGTCAGACCTTAGTCAGCCAGTTAGAGATGGTCTGAGGTGGGGACAGCCCATAGCAAGCTTGATAACATTATTATCAGCTGAAAAAATGTTTTTATACCAGTTTCAGATGGTCTAATGGCCTATCATGACGTTGATTCTCTAAGATCTAAGGCCTGGGTGACTTGACAGAACCTTAAATTCTGCTCTCGGCCAGAAAATTGAGCAGGAGAACGCCCATCAGTTTATGGGTTATACAGTAAGACAACAATCCAAAGCATGATATCAAGTCCACCGAATGGCCAAGTCTTGACTTGAACCCCATTGAGATACTGGAACAGGACTTTAAATGGGCAGCTGATGTCTGAAAGCCACCCAGTGTGGCTGAAGGCAAGCAATTAAAAAATCCTCCACAGTGATGGTTGGTGGTTAGGAAGATACCCCTTCCATCATTAGGCTGTGGGTTTGAATTGGGTGAATGCATAAAATGTAGAGGACAAAGCAATTTCCTCCAGGATCAAAATATTATGTAAAATAAAAAAAAAAATCAAATATAGGACAAATTTGGACAAACACCAAAGGTGTACCAAACACAATTAGAAGGAAACTCTTTTGTTTTGGTTGGCCAGCTGAACATCCATCTGGACTAGATGAAAGCTTACCCCATGCCAACTGGTTACCTAATCATACTGGTCTTGAGAAGTCATTACATTTAAAGGAAACATATTCTGTATATAACATAGTCTCTTTTTGTAAGAGATGTTGCTGAACATGGCCTGAGATGAAGGATGTGACGGCGCACACACCACACACACCACACACACCCACACCCACCCACCCACACACACACACACACTTGCACACACACCTTTGGACCTAAAAAATCCCCACAAGCTTAGGACGCACAAACACACACACGCACAATCATGCAGGGACCGAAAGGCAATTTTCGCTGCCACTATGGTGAGACCACTTCATTAGAATTGGAGAGAGAGTGGTGAGGCAGCTCCTTCAGCAGCACAGAAGTGAGAGAGTGAGAAGGGGGGGTGGAAGAAAAACGTGAAGAATCTGATGCACTCTTTCTTTCCACCCTGCCTCTTTTCCATCCTTTCTGCTCGAGCAAAAAGAAAAAAAAAGAAGGGCGCAGCTATCTCATTACATCGCACTCCCAGGGTCCCGCATGCTGGATTCTGGCCATGAGCGGATACAGAGCTTCGACGCTAGCTGTTAGCTTAGCGCATGCGTTTTCTGCACAAACGCACGGCCCGTGCTTGCTGTCACCGTTTGCCTTTCTTTCGCTGGGTTGCTGCGATTGTTTCATGGTCTGAACGAGGCTCTTTAATGAACTCTTTTGGGGATTGACACGCTCTCCACGGGCCCTATCTCTACCGCCACGGTGACTGAACTTACTGTAGCTGAGTGGCTGCGGGAGGGGCAGCTGCTCCCCGTCCTGTTCCCTCTGACAGCACCAGTCTGTGGTTGTGATAGTATTATAGGTGGTGATTTTTCAGTTTAAAGACTTATGCTCCCTGCCTTTGTGAGTAATTCTGTAAAATCAATTTTTTAAAAAAAATCTAAAGATCTGTATATGATTGGGATCTGGAGTGGTATAACTAAGAATTGGCCCCATCATGGACAGGTCATGAGTTTGATCCCCTGTAGTGCTTCAGTCATCTGTAGCCAGGAGTCGAGGAAAATACAACTGGCCTCACTCTCTCTGGGTGGGTATCGTACAACATGACACAACATGATGCTAGCCAGTATGAGCATCTGCCTAACAGAATTGGTGGTTTACATTTTCCTCCAATTGTGTTACACTGTCCAGTGATGGTAATTAAAAAAATATAAAATGCAGCATAATAAGTTGAAATAATATAGTAATAGCATAAGCTGTTAGCGCTAGAGTCAGACTTAAAGAAGTGTGTTTTAAGGCTTGGAAGAGATATCTTCTGAGATTGAGACTGATGGAGGAAGATGATCTGAGAGTACGAGACAGTGTGCAGATGTGATGTTGATCAGAAAGACATGGAGGTCCTGGTTATGAAATGTCTTGAAAGTGAGAAGCAGAATCTTAAAGTCAATGCAGTATTTAACTGGGAGCCAGAGAAGTTGCTGGACAGGAGTAATATGTTCTATTGTAAGCTGCTTTCTGAACCAGCTGAGGTTTATGGGGATGTTTGTGTGAAAAACCAGAGAGAACAGAGTTACAATAATCAATATGAGATGTAATCAAAGCATGTATAGTAGTACTATGTACAAAGAATAGTAGTACTATGAACAGTCGGACACTGACATAGATGACCAATATTGTGTAGATGAAAATAAGCGGACGGAGTAATATTATAGATATGTTGCATTAGTGGCAGTTTGAAAAGATGCAGTGGTGTTTCTTGTGACTCAGAGAAAGCTCGCTTCTCTGAGGCCAACTCTACTTTCTTGGACTCTCAGTGGACTGAAACACTACCAGGGATCAAACTTGAGACCCCCAGTGTTGGTGGTGTTGCATGGTAGACATCATACTTTATGGGTAGAATTGGAGATGACTATAAATTTGGCAGAAAATTGGAAAAATAAATAAACAAACTGTAAAAATGTTTTTACTTAAAGTTAGTGTCCAGATTGCCTTAAGATTTAGAGTTAATTTAACTATAGATGATGTTAGAATGTAAAATGATGATCAATAGAATGCAAAACTCAATGAATGCTCACTGAAGGCACATCTTAAGGAAAAAGCCTCCAAAACAAGCCGCAAATGAAAAAGGCAGCATTACAGGCCTGGCAGAAGATCACTAGAGAAGATCCAGTTTCTGGCAATGTCTGTGGGTTGCAGACTTCAAAGGATTTAAAACCAAGTGTGAAACATGAGAGTTTTTTTAACCGTTAGAACTCAGAGAGTTTTAGTAAAATCTGATTTCAGTAAATATAAACTGTGTAAATCAGTCTAGAACCGGTGTTTGTTCTGCCATTTGCTGCTCTTTCTCTCGGCACGCCGCTGCTTGGCCGCTCACCGGACCCCCCTCCCTCTGCAGGTTTTCCTGAAAGTCCTACTGGGTTCTTGTGCTTTTTCTGTTTGTTTCTAAATTGTCATGTTTTTAAATGACAATAACTGGATCTATGTGACTCAGGAACATCAAATGAAGCTCAGCATGACGTCTGACACTTCGAGCATCAACACAAACTTATATGGTAACTTCCATATAAGGAATTGTTTTCTTGTGCGATGACAGTTTACTATTTGTTATGCTTCCAGCATGGATCTGCAACTAAAAGTGATTATGTTCATTTTCCCAGTGAAATGGAAGGGCTTTTTAAAGCAGACGTTCTTCTGACTTTAAACTTTCCAAATCCAGTGTGCCGGAGCACAAATCAGCGGTAAACAACCCAGTCCAGTTCCTTACGGACTGCATGGCGGATGCTCAGGAACTTTCTCCAGCCGCAACTTTTCGGCAATGACAGCGACTTCCTTCCGTGCGAGTTTCCAGCACATCAGCGGTGTTTCAGTATAGTAGCCGCCCACAGCAGAGACGCAGAGGGAAAATCAGTCATTCGGCTCCCTCAGGAGAAGACACTGGTGTCCTCGCTTATTGCTCTAGAACTAGCTTATAACTAGCTCGCAGCTAGTGGCCTCTGGAAACACACCTTTATTTTACCTCACCGGAGCGTTAATTGACAGTTACTTGTTGACAGCCATTACAACTCAATTGTTCATCAGTGTGCTCTTGCATTCATTCTTCCCTGTATCTCTCCTCTCCCTGGTGCTTTCTCTCTCTCTCTCTCCTTTCTCTCTTCCCTCTCTCTCTCTCTCTCTCTCTCGCATGCGCGTGCGTTGTGCCTTGTGTGCTATTCTGTGTTGTTGGATTAGAGGGCATTACCTGTGCACTGAAGTGAGGAGAATTAAATAACGCTTAGCGCCATGTTCCAATTGGAAAAGGGAAAAATAACCCTCTTTAAAGTCGGTTATTAAATTTCATCAGGGACCGATAAGCCCCCCTCACTCCCAACACCCCATCCCAACATCTCTGTGATTTTCTGTATTTCTCAGTGTTCTTCTACAGCAATGCTCATGTAGATGGACGTGATTGATTTGAGTCATTACTGTGTATGAAAATGACTACATGGCAGAGCTCAGCTGACAGATATATGAAGTTTTTAACGTGACACTGTTTGATGCTTGGTCTGTAGGACTTTATGCATGGCTAATAACCCTTATCTACTGAAATTAGATTTTTTTGCTTTTTAAAGGCCATTCATATTATTTTTATGGAAATGCCTGTGCTTATGTTTAGGGAGCTGTTGTAATGTATTCAGTGAATTGTTCTTCACTCAAGTGGAAATTTGATTCCCACCAAAGATTCAGAAATGAGTCCTGAACATTGTGAAGGGAATGACACACACTGGACATCTGCTGTGGAGCATCAGTCTGCCTGAGATAATCCCATTAAAATGGCAGTTTATTAAAATGGGAAAACACAAGGTGGGATATTGTGTTTCTCTGCGCTGCTGGAGGAAGATACGGAAACAGAGTGCTGATTAATGCTAGAGATTTCCAGTCGGGCCCAGAACGGATGACTTCTCCCAGACAAGGCCATGGCGTTTCCCAGAGTGAATGCTTATAGTAGCATACACTGAGTATCATAAAGTATATCTGGGGATAAATGTACGTCTGTGTTCATTTAGTCTCTATTCTTGGGGGTAAACCCATATAGTTGTAGTCATGGATGAGGGGGCGTCATCCACGCAGTGGTTCACAGACCAGTCCTCATAGACAGTCCATGTTTTCCTGTGTGTGGACTGAAGCAAGAAATGTGGACTGTTTAGGAGATTCTTAGAATCAGTTTGAGAACCACTGATATAAGGTACCACAAGTATTTTAGGTCATTTGAAGTGAGTCTCTTCACAATTTCTATCAGGAATTGGTTTAGATGTCTCAGATTTGCAACAGCAGAATCATTAAAACTATAAATTGGCATTTTTCCACAGGCACACAGGAGCTGTGCTGTACCTAAACTGTACTATGATGGCACAAAACTTGCAGCACACTTTGATTTTCCAGTGTATCTCAGCCTGGTAATGGTATTTCTGATGAGTCAGCAGCACAGTTCTCTCCCCACAGTTGTTATTGATGGTCGTCATCCCAAAACTGAACCAGCGGAAACTTTTTTGTCTGATCTGCTTTTTATATTGTGGTCTCTTATTGTTTATTGTCTTGTTTGAGTATTAAATTTTTTTCAGCATTCTTTAGCAGTGTGAGGAATACCTAACCCAGATAACTTGTTATCATGTGTTGTCCTGGATCACCTTCACGTGTCTCACAGTATTAAAGATAAATTGGTTATAGAAGTTATAGAAAGCTCCCACTGAAATTTATCTTCAGCCCAAACATACCTTTGTGGTTGTACTTCGTCGACTTCCCAGTTAGTTTGTAATTTTTTTTTTTTTATGGCCAAAAAATAATCCTAATTTTTCTATGTTTTGATGACAACATTTTGACCAATCAGGGGTACGGCACAGTTCCTTGTGCCAGCAAAAAAGCGCCAGTCTGTGGTGGTGTTCTGGTGGTCCGTATCCAGGGCTCCTGAACTCTATTTAAAACTAAAATAGCAGCAAAAACAGACCAAAAAACATACACCAATAAAAGACAGGGATAGGTCAGAGCTGAGAACCAATGAGAGCATGGAGTCGAGAAACAGTGACCTTACGGATGTCTGCAACAGGGTGGCACTGCCCTGTACTGATAGAAAAAGAAGGACATGGTCTTCTTTTCTCTTGAGTGGGGGCACGTCTTGTAAAGAGCGTGAAAGGCTATGATCCATGCGAACCTCAGGTCCTTCTGAGGTCCCCGAAACAAGATGTATCTGTCTTAGCTATTTGTTCCACTTGGAAGCCATCCTTGGTGCCTTCTCAGACAGTGGTTAGATGGAAGGAGACCTGTCTTGTCTTTTTGGCAAATTTACTTAAGACACCTGCTGTTTCTGAGGTGTGGGTCAGAGAGGTGCCATCCTTTGTGCTGTCTATTATACAATCTGGCTACAGATGGTGCTGGTCTGCTTACTGGGACTTTCCTTTCTGCTTCTCTTGTTTAGCTGTGTTCTGCGTAATAAGTCCATATTTTCATCTGTTGTGAAAAGTAAAGTCCTTGGATGATGTGCACACACATATAATGAACAGTGATCACAAATAGCTTGATGACGTTCCTCTGAGAAATAACATATATATATGGGGCAGGAGGGGAGCGAAGGGAACACTGTTTTTAAATCACTACTTTTCATTATAATCACTGTTAAATTTATTTATAAAGTACAATATTTTGACACCTCACTGTAGGGATAGTTATTATTTGTTAAATTATTCAGCTTTTTTTTCTTTTTTGGTCAAAAAAAGTGCCATAATAGGCCATTTTTGACCATTATTGGCCATTACTATTTTTTGATGGCCTAAATTCAGTTTCACCCCTAATCATGCATGTATTATGCTCTATAAACTATTTTCTCCCTCATTTTCTGTTTTCTTTCTCCTCTAGATTTATGTGTTTTCTCATTACTCGGTTTTTGATTTGTGATTTAGGTTCATGACCATAGATTTGCGTGTACTAAAACTGTCTTATGACTGACCCTTGTTTCTCTATTCTAATTCTGGATTACCCCAAATACACACACTGAATGCGCATGTATTCTACTACCTCTGACCTTCAGTTGTTATAAAATCTATGCCTGGGCTGATATATGTGATTTATTGTATTACCCCTTGCATTCATTGAATCTGGAAAAAGCAGGATAAAAGAAGAGAAATCTGTGATGCAACACTAATGCTTCACTTACCACCATGAGTAACAGTCAGCAGAAAAAGTTATTTGGAGTCTTTTTGATTTATTAGCTTGTACAGTTTTGGACCAATTCATACCGTGTGGTAAAGCCCCTTTAAATTAATTGGATTTTGTGTCGAATTGATCATTGACTCTTTAGGTCACTGTAATAGTGCTGTTTGTCTCCATTGGAGAGACAGATCTGAACAAGTGGGACTATTCGTTTAAGGCCTTGCACTTCCTCCATAGGCTTTTCCCAATTAAGGTATATGAATCATGAATGATACATCCATATTCCCTTTTGGCACTCCCGGGGAGCATGATTTGCATACATATTGTTCCACACCTTTTCGATTTCTCATACCGACCCGTCCAGTCTCTGCAGCAGAGTGCAATAAAGATGGCCATGTGGGGAAACTGGGCTGATTTCTTATGCGATAAAATAAACAGAGATGAACCGATTCTACTTTTTCTGTCCCACTTTACAATAAGACTACTGTTATAAAGGGTTTATAAATGATTTATTATCAGGTTCTCATAAATCATTATTAAGCAGTTGATGCAGACTCTTCAGCTCAGATCTTACTGGTTGCTGAGTTTATCTTGACTCTTTCTCAGGCAGAATGTTAAGCTGTCAGCTTCGTCAGGTCTTTGTTAACATGCTACTACCATTAAAACACCAGATCTTCATCTTCATCATTGTATGTTTATAACTTGTTTATAACTTGTTGTTAATGATTTATAAATTGTCTGCAACCTAATATGCCCATAAAGACCAAAAATGAACAAATGTATTTTAGTTTGGGTGTTAGAAACAAACTTTGAACCAGGAGAACTTTCAGGATAATCTCCACCCACAAGTGGGTGGGGAAAACCTGCAGAGGGAGGGGCTCCGGACAGCGGCCGAGCGGCGGCGCACCGAGAGAAAGAGCAGCAAACGGCGAGCGTGTAGGAGTACAAACATCGGTTCTAGACTGATTTACACCGTTTAAATTGAATGAAATCAGAGTTCTCAAAGTTAATAACCTGATCATGGATCATTTATAAACCTTTTTAAGTGTAATCTTTTTGTAAAGTGGTACCACTTTTTGCCCTTCCAGCTGCTGATTCTTGGTGCAGTCGTACTTCTGTCCTGCACCATCAAGAGGAGAGTTGTCTAGCACATCAGACTGATGATCAGATTGAATTCAAAGCCTGCACTGGCTACTCCAGAGTTCTCCACCGCCTGCCTGCTGCGAGTGGGTGGTTTGGCACTGGCTTCTTGAGACAGAGTAATAACAGTTTATTTTTCTACAAGGAGAATAGAAGGGAAAAAAAAGAAAGCCAATGTAGCAGATAAGGAGGTGTGACTCAGAGACGCGCGAGACGTTTAAATCGCCGCGCCAGTCAGATCTCGGTGGCAGCAAGGACGCGCTGTATTTATACGCAAGCTGTTAGCAATTAGCCCCGGGTGGAATCATAGGGGCCTCGTGCAGAGCACGCCTGCGCCAGTTCAGAAGATCTAGTAATGAGTGTGTTTTGCTTTGCAAGGACCATAGTGCGCCATCATCGTCTGTAGCCTTAATATGATGATTAGTGGTATCCTTAACCCACTGCTTGCTGATATTGATTCTGGTGCCTCTATAAATAGCAGGGTTGGGGTCGATCCTATTTCAGTTCATCTGGCTGAGAAACGGCTTACAGTTCAGCTAAACCTCACCAACATGCTTGTATACACGCACAGATTTGCAAATAATAGCCATATTGAATTGTTATGGTTCGTTAGTCATATCTGAGGACGCTTTATAACATTACTAATCTTATGTATCTAACTATTACTGCTCATCAGTGCTGGTAAATTCTATAAACAAGATAAGATAAGATAAACCTTTGTAAGTCTCACAAGTGGGAAATTTGCATTGCTATGGCAGCATGTGGACATTACAAAGTTAAAAAATTAAGAGTATTATATAAAAAGCACACTATGCAAATAATACAATAATATAAATGTAAATTGTATGTATGTAAATATATGTCTATATAAACCTGTGTATGTGTATGTGTACATAGTGGATATATGTGTGTAGGAACACTGGATATATATATACACAAGCAGCAGGCATCGATAAACTTTGGGGTGGTGTTGCCAAGTGGGTAGGATACTTGCCTCTGGAACAAGAGGTCATGGGTTCGAATCCTGCCTTCAGCATACCACACTGGGTCCCTGAGCAAGACCCTTAACCCCAAGGTGCTCCAGGGAGAGTGCCCTCTGTAGTTGGGGAATGGAAGTCGCTTTGGATAAAAGCATTTGCTAAATGCCATAAATATAAATAACCAATAGTAATGCACCAAGACATTACTCACAGTAATCTTTCATCCCAAAAATTGAACAGAAACAAGAGTTTATATATAAGAAGTTGTAATGACAATTAAATCATTATTTATCGCTGTATTACTATATTATTATAATTATTACTGTATAATTATTATTCATAATTATATCATTGTTTGTAACAATGAAAACATATTGGGCATGTGCGAATGTGGAACATAATAGGCATAGGAAATTGGCAGATTCATTTTTTTCCTGTACCCTAACACACGAACTAAACCTGGTAATCAACTGAGTTGCATGACTAAACTTGGCCCATCCAAGCTCTGTCCGTGAATTTGCCTTTTTGTAGATCTGTTGCACGGTAGGACAAACTTTACAGAGCTTCATTTGGATGATAGCTCTACTGTACACTAAAAGATTTCACCAGGTCTCTCAAAATGAATGCAGTTTGATGATGTAAGCATTTCTGACAAGCATTGCTTTTCCATTGCAGCTTAAATAGGCTTTTAAGCCAAACATCTGCAAAGCTTGTCTCACTTCGCAACAGTTGCTAAGGAAAAAAGTGCGATTTTGGACAGAGCTCAGCTAGTTCTATCGACCAGCCCTGCCCTATGGCCTTGTGAACGTTGCAGGCATGTGCAAATTAGGACCGTGAGACCATAAGGGTTCCTTAGGGGACCGAGGCCCTAATACTGGATGCACTGAATTTACTCCTGTTTTCCTCCCCACTGGCTGGAATTGGGCTGGGTTGCTGTTAGTGACAAGGTCTTTTGGTGCGCAAACCTTGAGTGATGATGTTATAACTCATTCTTGGGCGACACACACACACACACACACACACACACACACAAACATAGACTCGCTCACACCTGGAGCTTAAGATTGAGGATCTGTGAGATTTACACTGTAAGCTGTTCAAGCTTCCTTTCATGGCTGCCGCCGCTGTAGTAGAACAATAATGCTCTCCACACCTGATCAGGTGATAAAATGCAAAGCCTGGAAAGTTTATCCTCTTGTAAATTCTAATTCTAAGCTCGTATAAACTTTCTTAGGAAACAAAAGTTCCTAATATTGAATGAATATGGATGAAAATAAAATGTATTGTCTTTGGAAAACCTGGGACCAAGAAACTAGTTTGGATCTAGGACTAAACTGATTTTTGATTAAAATATGTACTTAAATATGCTCTGTTAGGTATAATAAAATTCTGTAATGGCTCGCTTTAAAGTCAATTTTTAAATGGACTAAAACTTTTTATACTCAAGTTTTGTCTCTATGTTGAAGGGGGATGGGGGATGTGGGCTCAGTTGTCCATATTGTTTTTTCATTTGTGTCATAGAATCAGTGGAGGTCAGGAGGGACTCGGGCTTCTCTTACAGCTCGACATGTCCAGCTGCTTCACTGCTTTCACCACTGCATGCATTCATTGATTGACCCCCCCATCACCACCACAACCTCCTTGCATGGACAAGGACAACGAAAGGTGACTGATGATCTGTGAAGAGGCTGTTTATTTGCAGCCCCGAGGAGGTTGCTGGGTGAAATCAGGGGTCTAGAAGCATAAGTAAATAAGTTATTACTTATTTACTTTTAAATATTCTCCATATTTTATGATGACACACAGGGAACCAAGCAGTGACAAACCTTATTTCAACAGTTTCCTTAAAGTACTGCCCACCCTCCTGCCTCAATGCAGTTTATACATTCTTGAAATTCTCTCAAACAGCTTCATAAGGAGCCCCCTGAGATGCTTTAACGACAACACGCGCTCTTCAGGAACTGGACCACTGCTGTATTAATAGCACCTTTGCTACTATTTGCACTTCTGGTCAGATGCTAAACTGCATTTTGTTGTACCTGTACAATGACAATAAAGCTGAATCTGAATCTGAATCTGAAAAGAGCCACTTTTGTTTCTTAACGGGACCTTTAAATTTAAGGCTTCTTTAAAAGCTCATTTGAAAGAGCTCAACTGAAAGGTTTATTAGAGCAGTCATTTTCAAACTGTTCCTCAAATGGTCCATATTTTACTCCAACCTCGCTTGCTCCACATAAGGATAGAGTAAAAATGTGAACCATCTTAGTTTCCCCAAGTACCGATTTGCTAAACACTGCTTTAGACAACCAGAAGTGATTCTTATAGACCATCGCTCCGATGAGCCTTATTCAGCACTTTCACTTTAATGAGTGAGATTATGAAAAATGAATCAGGAATGTCTAGACTTTTGCCTGGTGCATGTTCTCTGCATCTACTCATTTACACACACAGCGCCTCCTATGGAGAAGGCCTAGTGATTTCTGGGAACAAAAAATGTATGCCTGAAGTTTTTAGTTCACTCATATTCAAAAGAATCAAGCTTGAATTGGCTCTCGCACTGGTCTGGCCCT
Source organism: Hydrocynus forskahlii (assembly GCA_037974365.1). Classification (NCBI taxonomy): domain Eukaryota; kingdom Metazoa; phylum Chordata; class Actinopteri; order Characiformes; family Alestidae; genus Hydrocynus; species Hydrocynus forskahlii. The sequence continues at coordinate 13,755,286 of JBBPCX010000032.1, read as the reverse complement.
CAGGAGCTGGATTAAAGGCCTATTATCAAGTGAACCACCAACATCATTAAGAAGTGACAGTAGAATTAATCAACAATGTTCTGGAGAGAAAAGTCAACCAAGACTAATTTTCATTTGTCTGTGTTTAATTGCTGTTCAGGCCATATTTATTGCCTGAACTGAAGGCCGAGCTCTAAAGTCGTTTTCACGTATGTCCTTCAGACAATGTCCGGACCTGATAGCAGGAGACTGCCCATGATGGACTCATTCTCACCTACTGGAAATACACTGTGTTGTTTAGATGAGGGATGGCACCTGGGTAGAGTGTACAGAAGACAAAACACGACATGGTTTGATTGTAATTTCGCAGTTTGTTCATAAATAACCAAATCTCATCAGTTGCATACAAATCGTCTGACTGATTTTGACATTTGCATTCACACATATGTCTTGAAAAGTTCAGGGTTGCAGTGTATGTGTGAAAGGGGCTCGATAGTCATGCTTTCCCATTGCTGTACACATACAGACACTGCCAATGCTCTCTGGGTGGATAAACAGCACACATACTGCTACAGTCTGTCTGGCCATTTCAAAACTCCAGACCCATATAATCATATAATCAGTCATGGTCCATAAAAATGTGGACTTGTACAACACACCATGTCTCATAATATGCTAACATGTCACAGTAGAGAGACTGTACCACAAAAAGAGCGGAGTCTAAAAACATTGTTTTAATTCTACACAACAAAAAAATAATAATAAAAATAAAAAGCAGCTGTTATTTTTTGACTTGTTCTAAATATCTATTGATTTAATGAGTGTACACTGTCTGATAAGCAATACACGCCTGTATTCTAGAAATACTGATGGAATACCAGCAGGAAAACATTTTGTGATGATTTTCCATCAGTATTTATAGAGGTGGGCGACACATATCATTGTGTCACCACCTCTAACCCAGACATTCAGCAGACCAGACAGACTGCCCTCCTCTACCTGACATCCCTCACTCTGTCCCTCGAGGAAAACAAGAGAGAGAGAGAGAGAGAGAGCTTTACAAAAAAGAGAGAAAGCAAAAGAGATAGGAAAGAGAGAGCGATAGAGAAAGTGAGAGAGAGGGAGGGAGAGAGAGAAGTAAACAGCCACAGAAAGAGACAGAGGGAGATTGAGAGAGAGGGAGAGAGGGAGAGGGACAGAGAGAGAGAGGGAGAGAGAGGGAGAGCGTATCTTGTGAAGAGACACTGTGGGGTGGGGGAGGGGGTCTTCCCACCTCACCGTCCGAGTGGGCGCTTCTCTCTGCTCGTCTTTCTGATCTGGCAGCTTGACAGAAAAAAATACACAAAATGTGCTGAAAAAAAGGTTTTGCTGTTTTGTTCGCTCATCTTTTTTTTTTCTTTGCATTTCATAAGAACCCACTCTTATGAAATCTCTCCTCTTCTGCGGCCTTCCAGCATCGAATTGTGTGAGACGCTCGGTGCTTTGATATAGCCCAGTTTGAGCATTATTCCCATGGTGCATTGCTACAGTCTGTACCTGCCTGTGTTTGGCCTTGAGGGCGATACCGCTGTGATTGTGAAGAACTAGCAATGGCTAATGTGCAAAATCTCTGCTTTTGATGAGGCGAGACCCAGTGTGTGCTAACAGTCAATAGTTTGGGCAAAAATGAGTCTTTATCTTTTTAGACTTTTTTAATGCCTCCTTAAACAAGTAGTTTTCAGGAGGCAGCATGGTCTCTGTATACACTGTGCTTTTAGAAGACACCTCTTCTGATTAGCACACACAGCTTGTATAATCTCTGTCATCATTACCAATAGAATGGGCTGTTATGGAGGAGAACATGGGCCCAAGGTCACCATGTCCAATGCCAAGTGTCAGATTGAGGAGTGTAGATCCCCTTAAAATTGAACTGAGGAGCAGAGGAACAGCATTGAGAAGATAACTGGAGTCTTAAGAAGATCATAGAGGTCTTTTTTTTACACCACATACTGCCTCTGGAAAGCCATCAGCATAGTGGATAACCCCACACACTCCTCACACACCCTCTTCTCCCTCACACACCCCTCACACACTCTCTTTTCCCTCACACACTCCTCACACACTCTCTTCTCCCTCCCACACCCCTCACACACCCTCTTCTCCCTCACACACCCCTCACACACTCTCTTTTCACTCACACACTCC
>JBBPCX010000032.1:13734926-13749554 GCA_037974365.1 Hydrocynus forskahlii | reverse complement strand
CACACACACACACACACACACACAAACACACACACACACAAACACACACACACACACACACACACACACACACACACTGCATTCTTTCCACCATGAATAGTGATGGGAATGCTGTGAAGGATCTCCTTATTCCCTAGAATACACACACACACACACACACCCACACACACACACACACACACACACATAAACACATTATAAAAATGTACAACCACCTTTGGTTAAATAAGTTGTGAGACCTCAGATCACAGGTCACTCACCCAGCCAGGGCACAGTCCAGTATAATTTACACTTGCAAGGGTTAAAATGTGTACATATAGTGGTTCAGTGAATGTGTGTGTGTGGTGTGTGTGTGTGTGTGTGTGTGCATTCAGATTCCAGTCACTCCAGATTCTTGTTCCAACCCAGTACTCCTGAGACGCGTCACTGTGACGACCCCCTAAACCTTGTCTTTCAGGGAGATTGGAGTATGTGGTCATGGGTTTCAAGACAGTGGTGTGTGTGTGTGTGTGTGTGGGTGTCAGCAGACTGAGGGTCCAATTTGACCTCACAGCTGGAGAAGGTTACTTTAACTAGGACTGTCCAGAGTTAAAGGGAAAAAAAACATTTTTACAAATCACTTGATTTTTTCATGTAATAATCAAATTACACTTAAATGACATTAACACTAATATGAGCTCAGATATCTGTGTATTCACATAAGTGTGTCCATCTCTATGCTGGATGACCCTTTGCCCTCCTGCTGGCCAAATGTACTCAATATTTGGAGTCCAGTTTTTTCTCTTTAGTTCAGAACTGCAGCTGTGACCTCAACAATAGAAGTCAATAATAGTCGCAAAAACATCAAAACTTTTCTTAACCTGCTCGAATGCATCCAGCTCTTCATTTAGGTGGAGCAGACCTGTGGGTGTGGTTTAGGACACAGTATGACATACTATGCGATATAAAATTGGACAAAACTTCTCCATGGAGACAAATACTTCAGGCAGCTATGTTAGACAACAGGATCTGTTTTCGCCAACCACCTCAGGTGTAGGTGTGGGTGTGGCCTAGCTGGTAGGATACTTGCCTCTGGACCAAGAGGTCATGGGTTTGAATCCTACCTTCAGCATACCACCTCTGGGTTCCTGAGCAAGACTCAACCCCAAGTTGCTCCAGGGAGACTGCCCCCTGTAGTTAGGGAATGGAAGTTGCTTTGGGTAAAAGTGTCTGCTAAATGCTGTAAATGTTTTTGTGACAATGAAGAGCCGGATGTGGTTTGAATCGGTTGCGAAAGCTTTGGTGTTGCATTTACAGAAACAATTTGGGTGACTATTGGCTTTGAGTGTTTGTTATTGATGTTAGCCTGATTGTCCTAAAACAAATGTCAGTATCAGAGTTCTTCCTCAAACCAGTTAAGTCTGTGTCAGCTGCATCAAGTGCTCGTCTTTCAGATAAGTGTTTAGAGCTCTTTATTGGTTCATTTTCTATCGATCAACTCAAGCTCTTTAAACAAAGTGAAAGGCCATAAAAGTGTGTCTGTAAAAGTTTATTTCTAATATGTGTATGTGGGTTTGGAATTCCAGTTTAGCACTACCAGTCACCTGGTTGGAGCTTTAATGTCAAGCCTTGCAGACCTCTACTGTACTTATATTATGTCTGAATGTATTTAGATAATATATCTTAACTAACTAGTAGTCCTGTAATTATCTAGGTAGTTGTCAATAAAATATTAATAAAATATTTTTGCACTCCTGGTTACAGCAGGGAAATGTTGTAAGAATTCAATAGTAATAACTGATCGAGTCATTATTATTCATTATTATTATTTTATGTATTTTTAAATATTAATTTTATTATATTTACCTGCAAACACTCTAGGTAATGCAGTGCCACAGTGCTCCATCATTAGGCTGTTTAAAGTCATGATGCATTTCAGTAATAGAAAGCTGAAGAACCTCATTTGAGAATACATGCATAGACCCCACCTACTTTACATTAACAGGATGCACCCAGATGCCTAGACTTGATCTGATACTGATCATAACTGATGCTCTTATTGATACTACCCTCCATAATTTGGTGCCAAAAATAGACGTTGTATGAAAAGATTTGAGTTATTGTTTTTATCATGTTTTTGAGAGCTAAACTATGTCTTGAGGTTCTTGTAGATGTAATGTTCTGCTCAACCCAAGTGTTAACCATTTGAAAATACCAGCTATATTAGAATGCATGAACACTGCAAAACACTGATAGCAGTGAGAGTAGCACCATTAGTCCAAGAGCTTATTCATATTTCAGTACTGCCCACTCAGGAACCGGCATGAATTTAGTACCAGTCCTTGACACCCATCCCTATGTCCTGGTGGCAGTTTTACATTTCCACACACTGTTTAGAACATTACAGTCTGTATGTCCTTGGAGATGTTCCACATGGGTTATATTTTCACTGTTTCACACATCAGGGCTGGCAGTGGAAAGTGAAAGAGCATTTTTTAAATGACAATTACAATTAAATTAACATTCACATTTTTTAAGCCATAGATTGTGATAATGTGATACTGCCCGTTTTATTATTGTTTTTTGTTTTGCTTGTCATTTGTGGCCGTTTTTCAGTATTTTTCTCTTTTCAGGGGGTGAAATGTTGGTGCATCCCTATCAGTGACACCTGGGGACTATTTTTGACGTGCTGTGTGTTTTTATGTCTGGCAATTACCTTGCTCTATGGGATAGATGAAGTTTTAAAGTGAAACAGGATATGTTTGGTGACCAGTAGCTGTAATAGCCAGGGGAGGTTCCCTTGTCAGTTGGAGACGTTTTCTGACAGTGTGACACAAAGCTGTGGAGAAACCTCAGAAACTACAGATGCACAGGATGAAATAAGTAAACACAGTGAGACAAACACAAGTTCTGCCACATTCTGACAGCGCTTAAGAGAAGCACACTCTCAACTAAGGCTAGACACACACCCACCCACCCACACACACACACACAAACACACACATAGGGAAAGTTTGGAGGTTTGCAGTTTCTCTCATTTTCTCAGAAAATTAGAGAAATAGATGCACTGCTTGGGTTACATCTCTTTCTGTACGATCTTCCTCTTTTTCTCCCTCTCTCATCCTTTCTCTATCAATTTTTTCTTTATTTCTTTCTCTCTTCCTCACTCTCTCTTTCTCTCTGTTGCTCTATCTGTCTCTCTGTGCACTGTCTTTTTCTCTTTCTCTCTCTCATTCTTTCTCTTTCATTTTCAGTGTGTCTTTTTTTTTCTTTATTGACTACTCTCTTCCCCTCTCACTTACTCTCTTTCCCTTCTCTCCCTTTATCTCTATCACTCCCTCTCTCATTCTTTTTCTCTCTCCCCCCTTACTGTCTCTCTATATCCCTGTATCCCACCCCACTCTTGCTCTCCTTCTCTCTACTTTTTGTTCTTGCCCTCACCTTCTCCTCTCAGACATTCTTGACATTTACAAAGGTTGAAAGACAAAGTAGCTTTGTGCCCTGATAAGGGCGAGGCCTCGTCTGAATGTGAACAGGCCTCTCAGGAGAGTCGAGAGATGGCTGGCGCTTTGGCCAGCACGAGGGCGAGGGGCATCCGGCGTAGAAATGGACACCCTTATTATTACCTAATTTTACTTTCAAATGAAAAAATGAAATACATTTGCAAATTATTCTGTAATTGTTCAGTCCACAAAGTGGTCAAATGTATGTGGACGTTACTTTTGACTTGTTTCAGCCACACCCATTGTAGGCATACAGTCTCCACAGACACACACTGGCAGTAGAATACTGAACAGCTCTATGACTTCAAGCATGACACTGTCATACTGCCATTGCCACTAGTCAGTGTGAAATTTCTGATGTGCTAGATCAGCCCTGGTAAACTCATATGCAGTTTATGAAATGCAAGCATCCAAGAGCCTTGAAGCAATAGACCACACAAACTCGCATAGTGAAGCTGCCAAAAGTACTATATCACATAAAAGAACGCCTGTCCTTTGTTGAATCACTCACTAGAACGTTTCAAACTGCCTCTAGAAACAACAACAACACAAGAACTGTGCGTCGGGAGCTTCATGAAATGGGTTTCCATGGCCAAGCAGCTGCTCTCAAACCTAAGATCACTAAAAACAATAGCAGACATCGGCTGGTGTAAAGCACACTGTCATTGGACTCTGGAGCAGAAGAAAGATGTCCTGTGGAGTGATGAAACACACTTCACTTTCTTGCAGCCTGATAGATGAATCTGGGTTGGCTAGATGCAAGGAGAACCTACCAGAATGCGTAGTGTAGTTTGGAGGTGGAGGGATAATGGGCTGGAGTTTTGCCTCTTAGTTCCAGTGATGATAATGATACAAAGAATACAAAGACTTTTCACACAAGTATGTGCTTGCCTGCAAAGAGCCATGACCTCAGAACAACTGAAAACTGGAACATTAATTGCAAGCCAGGCCTTCTCATCCAATATAGGCGTCTAACCTCACGAATGGTCTTTTGACTGAATGGACACAAATTCCCACAGACCAGTCCGAGACCTTGTGGAAAGCCTTCTGATAAAAGGGGAGGGTGTTATAGCTGTCGGAGAGAGACGGGCTATCTTTGGTTATAGGTACAATGGGGGCCAATCAGTCTCCATGATTTTCGAATGGGATATCCAGCAAGCTTATATAGGTTTGATGCTCAGGTGTCCACACACTTTTGGCCATATAGTTTTTGACAGAATGTGCAACATAGAACTGAGGAGCATGTTTAGAGCCATTCATTAGAAACAACTCTTGTAGCTCGACCTTGCTGAAGTACAGTTAGAGACTGTAGCCCACCTTTTGGTGCATAGTTTGCTTTTTTCTTTCAGTTTTCCTCAAGCCCTTCATCAGTGATCATTTTCTGACCACAGAGCCACTCTTGGCTGAATGTTTTTGGGTTGTGGACCATCTTTAACCGAGCAGTGATGTGCGTGAACACCCTAGTGCCTGATGCACTCATAACAGCTCTGTCAAAGTCAAAAAGTCAAAGTTTATTATAATCTCAGATATATACATATTTATATAGATTGACGAGACAACATGACTCTAGATTTGACAGACTACAAAAAGACACATAGAGTACATATATACAAATAGACTATAAGTATAAACTGTAAACTAGAAGTAAAAATGTGTACAATGTACAAAAATTGCTGTCCAAAAATTTATGGTGATTTTTAATGTCCAAAAATTGTCCAAAAGTTCATCAGCAGTCAAGTGAAAAACAAACAGAAAACTGGAATGTAGTTGTGTACTTTTTATGTGCAAACAATCAGCAGCTGTTCAGTATAAATATACAGTCAATCCATGGAAATACAGAAACTCTGAGCCAGTTTTCAAGTACAAATGTAACATGGATGCGTTTTGTGCATGTAGCTGCATGTGCATTGTAAAAGACTGATGTGTAAAGTGCAAAAGTTGAGAAAGCTGAGTCAGTTCACAGCTGTGCTTGCACTACCATGTCAGTCTGCAGTGAATGATCCACCACCGAAATAATGGCACCATTTCACAATAAGAAAACCCTCATTTTTTGTCAAGATCAGGTGTTTTAATGTAGTAGCATGTTAAGAAATACCTGATTAATTAACTTTCTGACATCTTGCCAGACAGTGAGCATGCATCAGTGTAGTACTACTGTTATAACCATATAACTGCTTATTAATGATTTATAAACTGATCATAAATCATTTTTAAACCCTTTGTAATGGTAGTCTGGTGGTAAAGTGTTACCAAAATATTAGCTCAACAGTGGTCCTGTGGTCAAAAACTGACCACTGATTAATTGAATAGAGAGGAACTCATAAACTGTGCAGTGTCAAGTGGGCTAGTGAATCTATAAGGCAGGTAGACTGTAAGTGATGTGTCTGTTCTTTTGTTTTACACAAGTAATTCTGGAGTGAGCTAACTATGCATGTCACCTTCCTAGAAATTGTCCCAGGAAAGCCAGAGGGGAAAATTTCCGATATTTGTTTTTCCCCCCTGAACGAAAGAGTCATAAAAAACAGAAACCTGTTTACCGTAGAGCTTCTTGCATAACCTTTAAGGAAAAATAGCCGAATAAATCATTTAAAACAGATGGCGTGGATATTACATCATAACCCATAAAAAAGGAGAATGTTCAGGCAAAACAATAATTGTTTGGAGGGCGAATGCAGATTTTGTGTGTGTTAATTTGGTTAATAAGGCTGAGGGAGAAATGTGCTGATGTGCAAAGTGCAGACAGGAACACCTGGAAGCGGAATGAAGTTACAAGCCGTTAAAAAAAATAGAAGAAAAAAAAGAGGAGGAAGAAGAAATGTTTTCCTTAGGTTTGGCTCTTCGGCGTTCTCCTGCATGCAGCTCGCTCTGCCGTGCTTTAATAACGCGCGGCAGACATCGAGTGTTAAGATGATGAATTTCAGTCTGACTTCCAGGATTATCTCCCAATAAGGAAGTGGCTGCCAAGCCAATATTAGCCTGCGCTGGAGCATTGTTTTACCCATGAGCAGGTTGCCAAGGAAACGTTACATAATCAGAGCAGAGACGATGCCCCCAGCTGACTGGGTGATGGAGATGGAAATGGAGATGCTGCATGTTTCATCTTATGTTCTTTCCTCCGTGTTCTGAGTGGAGGGCGGTGATGCCCTTTGACATCTGTTGCAGTGGCCCATGTTCTAATGCCACTTCGGTCCTGCAGGGGCAGTACGTAGCATTGTGGTAAAAGAAACCAACCCAGCGGGTGACTGGTTTGTTTCCTAATACCAGTCTGAAAGGTTGCTAGGCCCGGGACGCTAGATGTTACATTCTAGAGCAATGGTTCTCAACCTTTTCAACATTAATACCCGCCTATCTACCACAGCATGTTGCCAAGGCCCACTCGGCCACATTAGATGATATTAAATAATCAATTGCGGACCAATGGCCTGTCTTGATTTTAGATTCACGGCCCAGTCAAAAGCCTTCGCGGCCCATCAGTGGTCTGCGGCCTAGTGGTTGAGAAACCCGGTTCTAGATCATATATTGTGTTTGAAAGTTTCCAGAAACTTGGTCAGTCAGCATTTCCTCCAGAATCTGATGTGTTAATAGTGACTGTCACCTTTATAACCATTGGGTGTGCCTTAAAGAAGCCGTCATAGGGAAAGTTTTAGTGAATGACTAGCGAGCTAATGAGCAAGAGTAGGACACTTGAATGTTGCTGTCACAGGCGATGCTGCTATGCTGCTCCCAATCTGGCAGTTGTTAGATAGTGATAGTGTTTAAACAGTACAGTTAGCGTTAACTAAATGTAGCTTTATTAAACCAGCTATCAAAGCAAACAAGCTAGAGAAATCCTAGTTTGCATGCTGAAAAATCACACTTGGACCAGCTTTTACTGGCCGATTGGTTCTGAGGGTCTAAACTGGTCCAAAATGGTTGATGAACCATTAGTCACGTTGGTAAACTGACTTGGTCAGGTTTCTCGTGCTTCTAGATTAGTTTGGTTGAGCCGGTAGACCAGCTTGTTCAAGCTTAGCTTGGTCAAGTTGACACTGCTGGTAGACCAGCTTGGGCAAGCTAGTAATACTTGGTGAATTTTCTAAAAAGGAATTGAAGGAATTGGCAGTTAAGTTATTCAGTGTATTTATTTTCTTTTTTTTAATTTTACATTATGTTTTCTTTATTTCTACAGCAGTTTGGTAGTTTGCTGTTGTGCTCAGAACCCATAATTGCAAAACAAGTGGTCATGTTTCAGTTTTAACCGCTAGTTTTTGTTTGAGAAAGATTTGAGCAAAAGTGTAGAATTCATGCTTAGATGTCAGGTTTTATTTTTTATTAACATTTGAGTGTGTTCAGTTTTGCAGATGTTATCAGAGTAATGTGTGTTTGTGGGTTGTAGGTGCTGATCTGGGAGGTCTGATGGACTTGGAGACTCTGTATGAGGGAGTGGAGCGGAGTCTGAACCAGAGCCGCCGAGCCCGCCGGCAGTCTCCTGAACGAGCCTACAACATCGAGGTGCTCCTGGGGGTGGATGATTCGGTGGTGCAGTTCCATGCGCCACATCGGGTGGGGAGGTACCTCCTCACACTCATGAACATCGTGAGTCTTTCAGCCTTAATTAATTATTTGGTTTCGCTGTAGAGTTTGAACGATAATTTTGAAAAATCAAGAAACCAGGGCAAATGTATCCATTCAGTGATAAAACTTTTTAGCAGCTATCTTTATGTATCAGTGTTACTTTGAGTTGTAAGTATAATTGCTTAAGTGTCAAAGCCCAACAAAATTTCAGTCCATTAATAATCGAAACCTCTTTTTTGTTAATTGAGATCACCTTTATGTGAAAATTCCCTTAGGAAGTACTGTTGGTGATGGCATTTTCCCTATTTATCCAGCCACAGTCATTCACAGGCACACCATTGAACTGTGTGTTAATGAAGCAAAGTCAGAACTGGAGTTTCAGAATGCTCACACTAATAAAATTTAAAGAAACAAATAATAAATTCCTTACAATTCCATGTCCACGAATGATACTTGATAATTGAAGTGGTGGATATTTTATTGTGATTGAATTTATAGGAATGACAAGTGGAGTTTGTTTTACCTGAAAAGTGTAAACACAGCAAAGTGATGCTACAGCGCTTTATTTCAGTTTTTTTTTTTTACCCTGTTGCAATAACAGGTCTCTGGTTATCATAATAGATTGAAAGATCAGATTTAACTATCAGTATTGGTACTTGAGGAGAAAAAAAGGCTAACAATGTTTGGAATGGCTTATAATGCAGGTGCGTTTGCTCCTTTTTGTGCTCAGAGCTCTGAGCAGAAGTAGAGCATATAATTCAAGAATTCAGCCGCACACACAGCTGTGAGTCAGTATTTAGCATTCATCTTTATTTAGCAGTGTCTATTTGAGTTGACTGAAATTGGTGGGTTTGGTGACAGAGAACCTGAGTACCTGACAGAGAATGGTGTCCATTCTCCATCTGAGGTTCTTCTTACAGCTGCTGCCCCCTGAAATGCTTCGGGCATGAAAACAAGCTTTGGGTGAACTTAACAAGCATGGGGAAGGATCTTCTGTGACCTCCATCATCCATGATTACACAGAGGGCCACATTCACCCACTCCTCAAACTCTGGAGCTATTCAGCATGAGGCTAATGTTAAAAAAAGAGAAATAGAGGGCACAAGAGACGATGTGAATGTGTGTGCATACAAGAGAGGTTGTGTCTGGTTTAGAGGGGGAGATAGCTGCAGAAAGAGAAGAGAGAGTGAGTGCATAAGAGTGCGCAAAATAACTACACAAAAAACATGAGCAAAGCCATCAAGTCAAAGTCAAAGTTAACTTTGTCTCCCCTATATACATGTATGCAGTGAAATGAGTTTACAAAGTACAAAAATGCACATAGAATACATACATGTGAATAAACTATGGATATAAGCTCTAAACTCAAAGTAAAATGTGCAATTTACACAAATAATTTTTTAACAGCCAAAACTTTTGCAGTTGAGCAAAGCAACCAATATTGGATCGTCATTGTGGGCTTTATTTGTGCAAATGATTTGCAGCAGTAAAATAAAGTAAAGCGGCCCCTTATAGTCATGCGTGAACACACCACAGCACACAGTGTGAACAGTGTGAAATTCTTTCTCTGTATTTAACCCATTCACCAAGTGAAACAGGGGGCTGCCACCAATGACGCCGGGGAGCAGTGTGTGGGGAGGGTATCTTGTTCAAGGGTACATCAGTGGTGCCACTAGCAGTCCTGGGATTTGAACCCATGACCTGATCACAGGGACAACTCCCTAACCACCAGGTCACCAGCTGCCCCAATTTACAATCAATCTATGAAAATACTAAACATCTGAGACAGTATTCAAGTACAAGTGTAGCATAGATGTGTTTTAGGCGTATAGCTGCATGTGCATCATAAAACAGTAGCGTAATGTACATAAATTGTGTAAATAGTATTGTAAAGTGCATAGGTGGACAGTTGTGTGTGTGTGTTTGGTTCTGGGTGGGGGGCAGTGTGTTGAGGAGTCAAGGCCTGTGGGACAGAGCTCTCACACAGTCTGACCAAATGGTTATTGCACACACTCCACTGTAGACAGACTCTAATGTTCCAGTAAAGAAGCCTGACGTGCAGGTGCTATGTTGTCCAGGGCTATTGAAGCACTGTTTAATATACAATTGCTCTACAATTCCCTAGTCATAATTTTTCGCTCTATGTGTGTCATTTTCCTGGTGTTTTGGAGCTTTGTCCAGGCAGATGATGTCAGGTAAATCCGGCCGCAGCAGGTCAGGAGCTTTGCGTCGTGTGGTCTGAGGTGACAGTAAGCCGCCGGAAAATATGGCTCTGAGTGAAAAGCTCGCTCATCTGCTCCTCCCAATCCATCCTTTAATCTCCTCAAATTAAACGTGCCTGGGGAAGCAGAGGGAGGCAGAGAGGAAAAGACATGATTAGAGAGAGAGAAAGAGAGTGGGACAGAGAGAGGCTTAGAACAGTCTGGCCAGTTTTCTATAATGCAAAAGGTTCAGTAATATTAGCCGATACGACGGTCCTGTGGTCCCCGTCAGCTTCTCCTCACCCTTTCCCTCGGCGGACTCCCTCCCCAGCACCATGTTTAAGGCCACATTTGTACTTTTTTCGCTCAAAAACAGAAGAACGTGTGCTATGACTTGCTCACACTGCAGGTCAGTTCTGATTTGTTTCTTAAATCTGATTTTTTAGACTTGAGTGTTTAGATTTCAAGTGACCGACTCTAGTTTGTGCTGTAATAACAATCGCCTGCATATCCTCATTGGTTTCCATAGTAACAGACAAAAAAGAACAAACATTTTGCCACGTTTATGAGTTTGGATCTTGATGTGTACTGTTCCTTAAGGACTATTATGAGCAGGATTATTGTGCTGCATTTCACAACAGTATTTTTAGGGACTCAGATGTGAACATGACATTCTAGTAGGATGACCTGACCTGAAAGATGTAAAAAAAAAACCAAAACAAAACACAGAAACAGTAATGTATTCTGGGAGGCTTTTGAAAACGTTTGGAAACTTTGGTCTCCCAAATGGTAAAAATGGAAAAACCATAGTAACTTAATGTAACAAGATGTAATTGTAGTAATTGTGGTACATTCATCATGAAATGTTAACAAAATGTTAAGGGAGGCTGGACTTGGCAAATTCTATTAAATATGATGATAAATATAAAATACGATTTTGGGCTCTCAAGTATCACAAGCATTGGCTGTAACATCAGGAGCTCGCAGGTTTGATCCCCAGTGATGCTACAGGCATCTGTGACCGGGGGTCCAAGACCGGCCCTCCCCCCTCCCCCTAAATAGCTAGCGTGGGCATCTGTTAGCTGCTGTAACAGAATTGGCTGTCAGTGTTCTTAGTTGTCCAGTGACTGTTTGTAAAGATTTGGTGGGGCTTTACGTGACTCAGAGGAAGCACTTGCTAGCCTTTGGTCACTCAGTGTTGATTGAATTATGTTATTGGGGTCTTAGCTAGTGGGTGGAACTGGACTCAGTTAAATTAAATAAATTGAGAGCCACCAAAGCAAATAATCGAAATGTGACTAAAACAAATATTGCCACACATGCATCACTGGAATTTTTAGAAATCTGTACCAGTTACAGTATCTTTTTCATATTGGCCTGAATGTGAGGAGACAGTCGCATTAGAGCACTTTTAAGAACCCTCATACAGCAGTGTGTGTGAGCGCATGTGACATATTTTTCCTGTTCATCAGGTGTTTCCAGAGCCGCTCTGCCGCAGCTTTCTCATCCAGGACGATGCGGTGGGGTGGGGTGAAGGGGGTGGATTTCAAACGGTGCATTCAGAATAAATTACGGGAAAAAAACATAAACAGAAATATATAAATAATGTCATCTTCGGTCTCCCACGCATCGAGTTTCTCGCCACTTTCTTCTTGAAAGTTTACTCTGCTCGTTTTTGGAGCGCGAGTCTCCCTCGCGCCGCGCTTGGAAAGAGTGAAAAGAGCGAGACAAACAGCAGTGTGATAAGAGGTAAGAGCGGGGTTTTGCTCTTTTCCCCTGTTTTTTCCAGCTCTTCCTCTTGGCTTTTCCTTTCAGAGTGAGATGAGAGGTGTGTGTGTGTGTGTGTGTGTGTGTGTGTGTGTGTGTGGAGAGAGAGATTGAGATTGTTGTTTTCCTGAATGTGATTGATGTGGGTGTATTATGTGTTGTGCTCCAAGGGTTGTGTGCACGTGCAGAGGGGTTTGGGTTGGTGGGGGTTGAGTGTGTTTGTGTGTGTGTGTGTGTGTGTGTGTGTGTGAGTGTGTGTTTGAGATTATGTCTATCTGAGTGTGTTGGAAGGGGGGAGGTGTGCGTAAAGCTGTAAGGCTAAATGTTGAAACTGTAACCCTTACGGGTTGCACACACACACACACACACACACATTCACAGGCTCCTGAGTGACACAACTGTCTAAATGTTCCCATTAAGAGACAGGCACCAAACAGCAAGCATCTGTCAACGGGCACAACAGACTTGAGCTTAGTGTTCTCCGGCAAGCGTTCTGAGCTGTGCGCTGCATTAGCAGCAGTTTGAAAGAATGCAGTGGTGCTTCATGACTCAGAGGAGGTGTTAGCCTTCACCCTCCCACTGTTGGTGGTGTAGTGTGACTAGGGGAATCCTACATCTATGGAACTGTCCACAGCTAAATCATTATTGTGATATTTTTCCAAAAATATCATTGCGTCACTGTATTGAACAGAGATCTGATCTCAAAACTGTCAGTGTATCTATTTGTACCTCTTTATTTCTTTATTTATTGGTCATTCAAACCAGTCTGACCCAGCAGATGACATACATTGCAATCAACTAAAAGTATAGATACCAGTATACTTCTAAAATGGTTTAAGAGCTACAATAAGAGACATTTAGTGCAGCATGCAGGGCAGAGTTTTAGAAGGTTAGAGGACAGAGGCAGCGAAGGAAAGAGAGTGGCAGAGATTTAGAGAGAGAGGGAGAGAGGGAGAGGTGTGTGGGGGGTCATTGTGAGTTCGTCCTGGATTATATGTGGGCAGCATATTTTACATTTTACTCCAGAACTAATGCAAACGTTCTGTTGGAGTGTGGCTTAGATCACATATGTGTGTGTGCATGTCTGAGCTATCTGACCTACAGTGTATAACTGGGATGCTGTTTCTAGATGGCTCTTGGCCATATAGACGTTCAACCACACATAATTGTAAACATGACAAATATTGGATTTGTGATGATTATTAGCAAAAGTAAAACATATGTAGGTCAAGTGGATTGGACTGGCAAAATGCTTGGCCGATGTCTTTGACATAGCTAGCTAGATCTGCTTAAAGGAAAGTTTGGTGTGAAATGGACCTGGGGTGTATTGAAACATGTTAACGAGTATGAACTTTTGTCGAGTAGCCCACCTTCATTCGCCCCCTGCATTCCAAAACACAGCGCTTTTCGCCGATGCTAACCTCAAGGCTCTACTAGGCTGATAATGCTAGCGCTTGGGGAATCACGTAGCCAGTGCAGATAAATCGCTATTTTTATACCATTAACAAGGCTCAAAGTGGCTCCACGCTTCATTTCTAGAATTCTGAGGGCCCTGACATTTAAAACAAGACATTGAGAACTTTGAAAGTGCACAGGTAGTTTATTAAAAAGCCAGTTTTGACGGACAGTACCTTCAGGGAATTGTCCGGTCGCTGCCATCTTGAAATTAAGGCATGATAAGTTGACGAGTATGAACGAACAGGTAGGTAGGGCAACAGATTGCAAAATGAATTCAGTGGAAATGCATGGATTCCAGCAAGAACATCTGTCATGACTGTCTACATGAGAATGAAGAGAATCATACAAAAAATGGCATAAACTTAGCTCAAAAGGATTTACTACTGATGCATGTTATCATGTTTCAATACACCCCAGGTCCATTTCACGCCGAACGTTTCCTTTAAGTGTTTTTGACCGTATGAAGTTCGTCCATCATGGATGATAAATGGCTTCAAATGGTTTCCATTTTCTTTCTGCAGAACAATATATTTTCATCAGAAATATTATTGAAATTATCATAAAATATCTCCTCTTTAACTGTGGCATCGGTTGGAAAAACTGTAAAACAGAAATAATTACCATCAAATTACACCACACTTTTGTTAATGCTGACAATAATGGGGGGGGGGAGGGTTCAACACCCCCACTTTTGCTGAAAGACGATTCCATCCCCCCCACAGTCGGCACGCAGACGTATTCTCAAAGGCACGCCAGTGATTGTGCGCATCAGTGACAAGGGAACGAGGCACAGTCTGCTATGTCCCTCTGCACACTCTTTTTAAGACCTGGAAATCGCGTCCGGCCTGGGTTTTAGAATTGTCGGGGATTTTGAGCATTCGTCACGTCATGGGCATCTCTCATGAACTAGTTACTGTCCTACACTGTTCATTTCCACTCGTGCTGTGGATCCGAGAGATAAATGAGCAAGGGGAGGGGGGGTGGGGTGGGGGGGTTATACAAATGTGTAAACGACAGCACCTGTATCTTTTTGTAAATCGTTAGTGAATTTACAGGCGTTTAGGCATTTTGTACTGCTGATATCGAGTGCCCCCCCTCCCCTCGCTCACTTATCTCTCGGGTCCAGAGCGCGAGTGGAAGTGAACAGTGTAGGACAGTAACTAGTT
>JBBPCX010000032.1:13713266-13729965 GCA_037974365.1 Hydrocynus forskahlii | reverse complement strand
CACTCCCACGAGACGACTGAAATAGCAGTGGCCACCCCCTGGCCACCCCATGTAAAAAATTCTAGCTCCGCCACTGCTGTCCAGGACAAGAGGGCTTGTGCTCATTGGACATTACTCTCTCTCTTTCTCTCTTCGCACTCTGTGTATTTTGTCCTGTCTGCACTTATATAGTATCGTGGTGTTTCTGTTTCTGTTCTCGTATTGCTCCGTGGTCCTGAAGGAACGTTGCTTCATTTCACTGCACATATTCACTTAAAAAGTCTTGTTTGTCCAGCATGTAAATAATGTAGTTGTTTGTGTAGTTGTGTGCTACTACTTAGATTTTTGTTTGTTCAGTGAAATCATTTGAGTTCCTGATTCAACTGATTCGCTTTTTTTTGTCTTCAAGTAATATTGTCTTAGCTCTTGTCAAGATGTCAATATATAAGGCTGTTGAGTGGCTAACATTTATCTTTTAATATTAGTTTTTGTCAAATTTTATTGAATAATTATAATAATGTTCTTATTAAATTGAAGAAATGCTCAATAATGCAGAATCAGTAATGCAGAATCAGTAATCAAGTATCAGTAATGCAGAATTAAAACACTTGAAAAGATGGAAACAGACACCACCAGTCACATTACTACTCATGAATGCTCTGTAGAGTAACATTGTTAAATGGAATCATTTAAGAGTAATGTCCGTTTCCATCTTTTTCAAGTGTTTTAACTCTGCATTACTGTTACTTTATTACTCATTCTGCATTACTGATACTTTTTTTGTTATGGTGTATAACGTAGCTGGCAATAATTTGTTTAAAAGCAGATGTTAATTTAAGTCTGGCTTTACACATATGAAGAACAGATGTTATATATGTTGCTCTGGATAAGAGCATCTGCCTTTACACTTTATACAAACGACGGGTATCACTGTCATAGTTATGTTTTCAGCCATCAGTGTGAAATCGCTAATTGTTTTGATCTGTTTCTGACCTTTATTCTGGGGTCAGTGGGGAAGCCCTGGTCTTTGGCGGTGCTGGGAGGACAGCCCGTATCTGTAATGGTGACACTTTGGCATAACCCGTGGCCCCGATCAGAGATTCAGCAGCAGCAAAACACCTGAGAGTCTTCAGCCCTCTGGGTGAAGGAAATGCTGAAGCACTGAAGGGATGTGAGCACTGAACATCTGCTCGGGCAGTTGGGGTTTGGAACCTTAAAGCCACAGTAATCAGTAATCAGGCATGTGCTAAGTCCAGCAAAAATACTGGACTTCCAGAAACCCCCTCTAGATTACAACACTATGTGTATTATTATTATTATTATAATTTGGATGGATCTTTAACCCTCTGGCAGCAGTGCATGAATTCAGCCATTGCTTGTGGATCAATAACCCTGACAAGTATCTCCATCATTTCATAGCAGTCACTGAGAGGGTTTCCCAGTGGGAAAAGATCTGGGGTGTAATTTATCAAAGAGCGTGCAGAACATGGACAAAATCTACGTGGAAGAGCTGCCAGTACACACCATAAAACGTGCATGCACGAAGTCTACATACACACAGCTGACCATTATGCATGGTAAGGCTCATTTGCATAAAGATACACCTCCAAATATCTATAAATGGTGACGAATTTCCCTTTAAAGGAGGCCTTTCATGCATATTAAAAGTTGAATCGAAGCGATGCGTGCCAGTATTTAGCTATAATGTGAAACAAAATCTGTCGCCATTTACTTTTACATTTACAAATGAAATACAAATATTTCTACAGTATATTATCATGAGTAATACGTTTGAAAATACAATAATGAGCTGAAGTTGGGGTAGTAGTAGCCTAGTGGATAAAATTCTTGCCTGTGAAACCAAAGACCACAAAGTTGCAGGTTCAAACCCCCCTCCTTTCTACTATTGAGTCCTTAAGGAAGACACTTAACCCTCCGTTCCTCCAGGGGGGCTGTCCCTATAACTAATGACTGTAAGTCACTCTGCATAAGGGCATCTGCCAAATGCCCCTTTATGTAAAGTTTTGGCATCTTAAAGGGGACATATTATACCTTTTTTTAAACAAGTTATATGGGCTACAAAACATGTTCACGAAGTTCTTTGCATAAAATCACTCTCACATAAAGAGATCTCACCAGCTCTATTCTTGACTGTTTCAGTCCCTTTCAAAATGAGCTGTTTAAGGGGTTTGTCACTTTTATGCAAAAAAGCTGTTGCTGACCACGCCCCACCCACCGCACGTGAAACTGGTAGAAAACAGAGGTGCTATCAGCCCTAAGTGTAGGGATTTGTGTTGTTCTTTGCAGCCAACAACACAACACTTCATGAGTGACTTGCCTTTGCCTGTAGTCGTAGCACTCGACGCCTTATGCGTGCTCGTAAAACCAGCAGACAAAAATGGCGGATCTTCAACTAATCTTGTGGGTGGGGCTCGACAGGTGAGGGGTGGTTCTATGCAAATTTCCTTATTCTGACATCACAATAGGGGAGCGTCCAAATGGCTCATAGAAGCATGATTCCTGACACCAAAATCTTTCAACTGACTCACAGAAAACGGATAGATGTCTTTTTTTCGCGCTTGGAATGTTTATAGGAGACACAAATGGAAATACAAAAGAATGCAAAAAGTGAGTTTTGCATAATATGTCCGCTTTAAATTTGTTTGACCTGCAATTATACTTTCCTGCCACTAGGTGTTAAGTTAGGAACAGTTCAGTTAAGTGTGACCCACTAGAGCAACTAGCCTGGCGTTCAACATTGTGTTCAAATCATCCAAAGTTCAAAGCCTAGCCTGGACAATGATATTCTGTCCTATAATAAAAACACGTATTATAGAACCCAATTGCATTCCATCATCTCCCCACTGACATATATGCTAGTGTCTTTGGAGCAAATAGTGTCATTTTCTTATAGGATTAATACATTGTTAATCATACATAGAGAACATAGAGAACAATGCTGAGATTTTCTAACAGTTTATACCTGGTCCTGGTCATTTAAGGTCTCGCCTGCAAGTTTGTGTTGGTTTAAGAGAGTCATCAGGCCTGGCTCTGAGTCATGTTTACATGTGTATCGTCTCACTAAAGAGGTCGGAATGTCTTGTACCTTTTTTATATGAAAATAAATAAATAAACAAGGGAAACAAGTAAATGCCTTAAACAAGTATTCACATTTGTGTGGCCTTAGGCCCAGGAGGTGGCTGTGTAACAGATGCGACTGTGGACTGGGAGGACTGATCATTATATTGTTTGTGTCCAGGAGCTCAAATGGCTAGCGGAGGTTCAGTTGTCAGTGCCGGCGCAGCAGAGGGAGTCACAGTAACCTAGACAACACTAAGCGAAATGAGTAAACTGCCAGACGGAAACACAGACAGGTAGTCTGAACAGAGGAAGCCTTAGACATTCTGGCAGACGCACACTCAGCCAGCCCTGGAACAACACACACACACACACACACACACACACACACACACACACACTTACAGCCCCACCCCGCTCTGAAGTTTGCAGGTTGCTAGGCAACCCGAGCATATCTTACACATCAGAAAGTCAGGGGAGGTGATGCGGCGATTGGTCTCATCCACAAGGATGGGTTGCCATTCCATCTCTATCTCTCTCTCTCTTTCTCTCTCTCTCTCTCTCTCTCTCTCTGCAGTCTGTCCATCAGAAATCTCATTATTGTTGCTTGTGTGTATATCCCAGCGCCTCATTAGCAGGCTTCCAGAGAGACAGAGGACACCATGTCTGAACTTCTGTACCAATTTGTCTGCCTCCATCTCGCTCGGTGTCTGCGAACCGTGTTTCCCACAGTGCATTAGGGCCGTCCTCCAGCCAGCGGAATAAGTAAAGAGGGGTGACGAGTCAAACTGGAGGATCATGAGAAATGAACTTGGGCCTCATCGTTGGGTCACACTCAAGTTTTATATTTGAGAAACACTATGTTTGTGTACGCATGTATGTGTGTGATATGACGCTGAAATGTGTAACTGCCACAGTGACAACAATCACAATGCAAAAACTGCAACTGGGAGATATCAGCTGTGCAAGGCCTCGTCCACACGGGCGTCTGAATCAGACGTTATTCAGGCGTTCGTGATGTCAGGTGAGCGCGGACTGAGCGCCGATCGTTTTTCTGCTGATTGGAGCAAATTACAGCGTCAACATGGGCATTCAGCCCTGGCGCTCGGTCGGTTGCGCATTCGAGTGTCGTCAATTTCTGCCAAAATCCCAATGAACGCAAAGAAAAAGCCGGTACTGCGTTTACATGGCGTTCGGTTGACGTTCAGGAGGACCGAACATGTCCCATGATTCCAGTGTTCTACATTGTAAGGATCCATGTTTACAATGTAAAACTACAAATCAAAGATGTCCCACATGTAAACAATCTGGACTGAAGAATTACTGCCCCCCACAGGTGAATACACGAAACTACACATTGGGCTGCAGGCTGGGTTAAATAGCGTCAGATGGACGCCGGTGTAACGCCTCACTGAAGTCAATCAAGCGCAGATACAAAATGCAACAAAAACGCCTATGGAGTTCAGAGCGCATTCATTTATCCAAGATTCAGATGTCCGTGTGAACGAGGCCTTAGTCTTAACTGTGCAGTCTGTGTTTGATGTCACATGCCCAGCTCTATGAAAAATGTTGTATTTCCCCATATTAGGAAGGGTGGTTTGGTTTTACCACTAGAACAGCTTTTGTGTGCATCAGTGAAAGGGAGGAAACCAGCTTGATCTTACGAATGCTTGTATTTTCATCCATTTTTTATTTTCAGTTTCATTTTGGTAGTGTAGGAACTAAATGACCTGAAAGACAACTTCTGTATGTGGAGAGGTCTTGATGGTGGTATGTTAACAATGGAATGCAAAAGGGCATATTTCTAAATAAGAATCTCCAGATCCAATGTCTCACTCTGATTATAACATATACATCCAGGGAAGCTGTGTCTAAATCTGAAATAGTAATATCAATAAAACTGCTCTTAAATGATTCCATATAACAATGTTACTCTACAGAGCATTCATGAAAATCAAATATCCAAGGGGATTGTACTTATATTTCATCTGTTTATAGCGTTCAGTCTGAGTGGACACATGACTCTTAAAAGCCAGTGCAGAGCAGTGGTGAGACAAAAGACACAGCTTGCCTTTTTATTGAGTCAGTTCATTAAATTATTGTTTATCAATTACTGAATGTAAGTGAAGTTCATGTGTGTATAGGTCCACAGGATGAGTGATCTCTCACTCCATGTTGTGAGTGAGACGGTCACTCATGGACATGGACAGTAATTGCTACTTTGGTTTATACATCTCAACTCAACCGACCATTATACAGCTGTGTGCAAAAGGTTAAACACCCCTGGTTAAGTTGTTTGTGATTTTTTTAAGTCAACATAAGAGCACATCTCCTTTAGAGAATTCACTATGGTACTTTTTAAACTATTTTATGCAGAAACTTCTGTTTATTTACTGAATTTACTATATAGAAAAAATAAACACTAAATCTACCATGTACAGAGACCACATTTTATGGTTTATGTTCAGTTCAGCAAATAAACAGTTACTGTGCAGAGATGTGTTGTGTGTAGACGGTGTGTTCTTATTTTGATTTAAAAAATGAACAAAATGTGTAATTTGACCAGGGGCGTGCAGACTTTAGCAAACTTTGTTGCGACCAGTATGAAGAAGTATAAAAATATGTTCTGTTTTTCAGTTCCCTTATGGCAAATTTTTTTTTAGTTGGATTAATTCTGCTGTTTTGGAATGAAACATTTGTGAGTGTACACACAGTAACCGGGTCTTAGTGTGTATCTTTTAAGCATATTTGCATTAGTCTAATTTGTTCTGCTCTAAACTAAACCAGTCCTGTTGTAGATCTACCTTTTTGTAGAAGTACCGCATTGTCATTCATTCACCTGGATCTAAGCAGACTGTTTTTTTTCCCTTCAGGTAAACGAAATCTACAATGACCGTTCCCTCGGAGCTCGGATCAATGTGGTTCTGGTTCGGATTGTCTTGGTAGATGCCAAAAAGGTAAATCATCTGTGTGTGTGTGTGTGTGTGTGTGTGTGTGTGTGTGTGTGTGTGTGTGTGTGTGTGCGCGCATGCGTGTTCCTTTCCTACTCATATCCTCCACAGCTACTAATGGTACATCTGAGACTAGTGCTCAGGCTTTCCCTGCAGAGTGATGGAGAGATTTAGTGCAGAGATGAAGGCTGTTTGCTGCAGGCTGAGCGCCTGTTTGCCTACTCCATGCTTGCACAGTCGGAGGAATACCAACATTATGCCAACCCAGCGAACCCTTTACTTTTCCTCAGATGTGCTTCAGATGATTCCCCTGCACTCAGGATCAGCCACTGGTTGGGTTCATTTCATGATAGCTTGACATGTCGCATTGGTAACAATTCCATACAGAAGCATTCTGTTTAGTGTGCGCACACACACACACACACACACACACACACACACACACACACACACACAGACACCCTGCCTGCTCGTACATCTATTCCCAGCCCCTTCAGCTGGGCGCTTACCAAGGCCTAGGGCTTGTTATTCCGGCGGACTGAGCAAGCGGGAACTAAAAGCATGGCATTCCCAGGGGAGTCTTTTCAAAGTCGCACACCTTCACAGTTCAGCACCAAAGCACACAGAATGCTGATGTTACGCAATTGGCTTCCGAACGCACCCCTTCCCCCTTTCCCGCTGGGACGCAGCAAAGTATTCTGGGAAGTAGATGCAAGATAAACAATCAATGATGGCCCTCCCTCATTCACAAGCACAGAGCTGTAAGATCCCCCCACCCTTCCTGCTCGCCGAAAGATGAGACAAGTCGAGAGGGTGCCATGGGATCGGGTAACATGCCGGCCGACCCATTTCTGCCACCGTGGACCTCAAAGGCTCGCCTGACCTTTGGTGTGCCCTTAGTGACACTCCCTGATGCTTGCAAAGGAACACCCAGCTCAGGAAATGGTCATCTGTGGAAGTAGGGAAATTCCACACATTTTTTTCTAAATTTCTTCAAATGCTTGAGATAAACAAAGTGAATCAGTGGTTTGATGTGAAATGTTTCTCTGTAGAAAAACTCATCCACTCAGAGATGGAACCAGGAGATATGATGTCCACAACACACAATCTACTGTACAAAACCACCATAAACCTACACTTGTCTTTTGAGTTTTGATATGAAATCTTTTCAGATAGCAGCTCCTGTCCTGATGCACTGTCTGTCTTCTTGCACTACTTCCTACATAAAAATTTTAGCCTCTCCTCAGGTTCTCGCACTGTCCTGAAACTTAATACCAAATTAATGCGATGTAACGTAATGAAATATGTTGTAAATCTTTCATAAAAGTACTGTAAAACAATGAGCATCTAGCTGTACGTTCATAACCATATACAATAACTTTCTGAAAGGGAGCCATGAAGCCGTGAAACTCCTCAGACGCCTGGTTCCATTCACCAGCACTGTGAACAATTCTGACCTGGCAAATTACTCCATCCACAGTGAATTACTTTCTTCACATCGTAGTCGTTTACTTATGCAGGAATTTTGCACAATCAATGGAATTTTTTAGTGGGCTCAGATTTGATACATCAACCAAGACATGTTTGATGCCCACATTTTAAGAAGAAATGCTAGTTTAAACCTTACCACTTAGCGAGAAGCAAACTATGGACCTAAATCATCACACACATTCCTCAGAAGGCGCTGAGCTGTTTGTAATCTTGAGCAGACTTACTTATGTGATTTCCGATGCTATAGGACTAATTATTATTGCATTATTATTATTATTATTATTATTATTATTACATAATTTATCCTATAGCATCAGTACATACACAATTGAGTTTTTGATTCAAGTGGGCCTGTTAGTACTAGTAGTTTTAGAAACACAGTGTAGAAACTTTGCAGGGAAAAATAAAACATAAGAAAAATCTTTTTAAATACATTTTAAATATTTTGCCAAACTGCTCCTTTAAACTCGCAGCCAGGAGGAGGTCGTTTATTCGGCCCCTTTCCCTTTTACTCAAGTTGAATTTTTAAACCAGGAATGTATTTCAGTAGTAACAAATTACCGTTTCCTCTTAGTTACATATTCTGACAACTTCATTTTTCATGTAATCCATCATTCTCTCGGCTTAATTTTGCAGTCGACCAGCTGCACCTTAAGTGCGTGTTCCTTCTACATGGCTGTGTGAGCTGTGTTTAAGGGGCATGGTTTGTTCTGTGGAGGAGCCCAGGAATTTTTCACTTGACCTATAGCCCCAACACTCCCAACACCTTTCAGACAGCACGGCTGGTCACAGTTGTTCGGAATGACATGTCCAGGCAGCAGGGCTTTGACACTTTCAAAATGATGCTGTATCCGTACACCGATTACATTCCACCAGTATTCCAGGCATACTGTACTGTACAAAAACCTGAATCAAATTACATCCATACTGAACCAATTTCCTCTGAAATTGCAATGATGCTCCAGTAATAATAATACTCTAGTAATAATGCCAACAATCCACTAATATTCCATCAGTATTTGAGTAATACTCTAGAAGTATTTCACTATTATCTCAGTGATAATCAACCAGTATGTAAGTGTAAGTGAGTGTAAAGTGTCCATTTGTCACATGTGAACACACCACAGCACACAGTGTGAAATTCTTTCTCTGTATTTAACCAATTTAACCAAATCACCAAGTGAAGCAGTGGGCAGCCAGCGACGCAGCACCCAGAAGGCAGTGCGTGTGGACGGTATCTTGCTTAAGGGTACCTCAGTGGTGCCACTGGCAATCCTGTGATTCAAACCCATGACCTTATGATTGCAGGGCACCAGGCCTCCAGCTGCCTCTAATGTAAACAATATTCCAGTGATACTCTACCTGTATTTCATTATTTCCAGTGATACATAACAAACACTTCCAGTACTTAACCAATATTCCGGTAGAAACCCAAGCAATATTTAACCAGTGTCCAAATGATACTTTGCTGATATTCCCGCATTATCCCAGTGATACTCCACCAATATTCCAGTGATATTCCATCAAAATTCCAAGTATGTTCCAGTGACACTCCATCAATATTCCAGTGATACTGTACTAATATTCTCCCATTACTCCATTAATATTTCACTGCTATTCCAGTGATACATAACCAATACCTAACCAACATTCCAGTGATACCCAGCCAATATTTAAGCAATGTCCAGTTGATACTTTAGTAATATTCTCACTTTATTCTAGTGATATCCCGTCTAAATTCCAAATATGTTCCCTCCAACTATGTGTCACTCCAACAATTTGTGTCACTCCAAATATGTGTCACCCCAACAATATTCCACTCATATTCCAGTGATACTTAACCAGTATTCAAGTGATACTGTGTCAGTATTCTCCCATTTTTCCAGTGATATTCCACTAATATTCCCATAGTTCCACCAATATTGTTCTGCCTGGGAAAGGGTCAGGATTGAAAAATTGCAATAATAGTTTGTAGCAACAATAGGAGGTTAAAGATAAGTACTACTTTAATAGCAGTACTCATATTAGTTGCTGTTATAAAGGTTTTGATCGTCTTAAAATCGCATTATCATGTTTTCCACGGACAAACAGTGGCAGTTCATGTTGCATTTGCCCTGAGGAACTATCTAAAGTCTTCATAAAGTAATCTGGGGATAAAATAGCAGGTCTCATTTGGACCAGGCCCTGACTTTATGACCTTTATGATCCCTCTAGTTTTTGAAGACCCCATGTTTTTGAGATGATGATGGTCTACAGGCTGCCAGTGAAAGCAGACAGTGATGACTGAGTCAGCGTCATGATCTCAGTGTGAGCTTGCCTTGCTGTAAGCGTGCAGTGCCTCCGAGAGTTTAACCTCCTGTGGTTGTTCTACAGTCCAGACATTTGATGGGCTACTGTGGTTCTCCTAGGCAGCGGACCAGTGGCGTTGTGGTGATTGTCTTTGAGTAGATGGGTCACAGAGCATGGAGGCAGATGGCGTCTCCTGAACTGATTTGGAGTGAGCGTCCCTCTGGCCATGTCTGGATTAAGCAGAATAATACAAACTGTCCCACATTTATCTACCAGCCAAATCGAGCAAAGCTCTTTCTCCCTGTCAGCTCTCTCCTTTCTCTCTGCTCTCTCACAGGCTCTCTGCCTCTCTCTATCTCTTTCTTTGTCTTTGTCTCTTTCTCTCTTTCTTTGTCTCATTCTCTCGCTTTCTTTCTTTTTTCATTCTTTCTTTCCCTCACACTCCTCCTCTCTCTCTTTGTTTGCCTTCTATATTCTCTCTGTTCTTTCACAAACTGCCTGTCCCTCTTTATCTTTCACTTTTTCTTTCTTTCTTTCTTTCTTTCCTTCTCTCACACTCCTACTCTCTCTCTCTAAATCTACTCTCTAGTCTCTGTTCTCTCACAAACTGTCTCACTTTCACTTTCTCACTCTTTCTTTCAGTCTTTTACTTTCTTTCTTTCTTTCTCTCTATCTCTCAAGTTGTTTTTCTCTCTTTACTTTCTATCTACATTCTATTCTTTCTCTATATCTCTCTATATATACCTCTCTCTCTCTCTCTCTCTCTCTCTCTCTTTCACTCTGACTCTCAATCGCTGTTTCTCTCTTTCCCTCTCTCTGTCCTATTATTCCTATTCTAATAGCACACCCAGTCACTCAACGAGTCTCTCTCTCTCTCTCTCTCTCTTTTCCTCCTGTCCACACCCCCACTCCTCCACCGCTGTCTCGGCCCCAATCAGCATGCAGTCCAGCCTGCCTTGCCAGCAGGTTGTCCATCATCCCCAATTACTGTGGCAACCATTGCCGCCGGCAGCGGCACACACTGATCAACCGAGTGACCCCACACACCTCCAACAAGGTTTTAGCATTGCAGCTTCTCCTGCACATCTGTTTCATCAATAGAGAGGGAGATGGAGAGAGAGAGATAG
This sequence comes from Hydrocynus forskahlii, assembly GCA_037974365.1. Lineage (NCBI taxonomy): Eukaryota > Metazoa > Chordata > Actinopteri > Characiformes > Alestidae > Hydrocynus > Hydrocynus forskahlii. The sequence goes on along the minus strand of JBBPCX010000032.1, from coordinate 13,719,050 downwards.
AAAGAGAGAAAGAGGGAAAGAGATATTGCCTCATCTGACACACCCTCCAGTGAGGCAGTGAGAAGTGAAGAGCACCATTAGCAAAAAGTAGTTTATTCAAGTGTACTGCAAGTATACTTGTTTTACACTAAAATTGAGGCAGTATACTTGAAGTTTACTGTTTATATACTATATTTTATGTACTTAAAAATAGTTTAGTGAAGTATACTTGACTTATACTGATAAATATAATGAAAGTATATAAAATATACTTTTATAAACTTAAAAATGTTCCAATTTAGTCCGAAGAAGTATTAAATTAGTATACTTTCTAGTATACTACAAGTACATGGTCCATATACTTGCTATACTTATACTTATACTCAAGTGTACTTAATAAAATGAACTTCAAGTATATTACTTTTTGCTGAGGGCATACATATCTGTAGAACTGTAGATTATAGAGACAGTAAGATAAAGTTTAATACCGCAATAATTGAATAATTCAGCTTGAAAATCAAATTTACACCATTTTGCCCCAGTTGCAGTTGCTTAATTTGCTAAGTTTTGTGCAAATGCGGCTAACAAGTAATGGAGGTTAGGCTTAGCATGGTGCTAACTGCCTAAATCACCATAAACTTTAATCAAACCATGCTGAGTCTGAAAATCTGTAAAAAGTGGACAAAAGCCATCCTCCTGCTACTATATCAATATGATATACTTGTGTCCAGACCTGTCCACTTAGATGTATGTAAAATCTGCAAAATGGTGAAAAGCACCTTGCAAAGCCAAAATTTTATATATTTACTTTTTCTATATTTACTACATTTAGGGTTTTGGAACATTTGGAATAATTGTTTTAAGAGACTCCAGGCCTCTTGCCTGCTCAGCACTGCCAATGAATATGACTCACAGCAAACTTCGTCAGCTACTCATTTTTGATAAAATCTCTCTGAGTTGGTTAACCCATGTTCTTGTTGCTTTCATTGTAAGCAATAATCAGATTGTTAGTATTTTATATGTACGGATAACAGATATATCGCCAATTCTGCTCTTGTTCAACTCACAACTTGGCAACAGTCTCCCTCTACTGGCCAGGATAGATCACTGCATGATTATTTGGCTCCCAGATTTCATAAACCAAATAGAAAGTTGAAACGAAGAGGGGGCACTTTCAGGACAGACATCTGGAAAGGATCTCCTGTTTCTGGGACTCTCATGGACACGTCATAGCAGAACTGGACAACATTCCTGCCTGATGTTTTACGTTGGTGCGTTCTTGAACGCTCCCTGCGGCCTGGAACTCCGTGCTTCAGACGGTATTTATGAAAGTGATGTTTTTGTGTGGAGCATTGGAGATGACAGTGAAGGAACTGCCAAATCTTCTGTCCAAGGAGAGAGTGGAGGCTCCAAAGCTCAGCGTGAAGAGAGGCCTCAAGATGTTTTTTTTTTTCTCATTTATCATTGTGATCTAAAAGAAAATGTGTTATTTATGTTGTACAGACTTGTATCCACAGATTATGATGGTCAAATTTGTCTTATTTAGTCTCCTTCAAACGTTTCTTGTTCTGAAGATGGGCTGGAGATGGGCAACAACGTACTGATAAACCTCTTGATTCAGTTGCTTGTTGAACGCCTCATTGGTGTTTTAATTTTTTTGTTTTTTGTTTTTTTGTTTTCTCAGGCACAGATAGATCAAATTCCTTCCAGATATCGGGAACTGATTGGGACAGCTGCTTTACTGAGCTTCAGCTGTGTCTCTTATGCCTCGTTATGAAGGATAATACAGTGCAGCATGCTGTTAATGCAGTGCAGGAGATTCAGCAGAGTACACTGGCCTTTTATGCCTTGTGGCATGTTTACATAAACATACTCTACATGTCCAAAAGTTTGGAGACACCTGATCATGCAGATCAATAAGATCAATGTTTTTTTTTATGTGAGGAGTTGATTGTGTTCAGCCATGAGAGCAGGCACTGATGTTGAAATAGTTCTAGATAAACAAATGGCACTCCAGTCCATGCCAAAATATTTTAGATGGAGCTCACTCCAGGGACAATAAGTACACATGCTTTACTTTTTAATGCTCAGTGACAATTTATTTGTTGAATTTAACATATTGGCAAAGAAAACAGAACATAAAATGTGGCCTGTGCAAAAATGATGGCACATTTTATGTTTCATATTTTTTCCAATATGTTAAACTCACCAACTGCCTGCGATATCAGGTATCTGGTTTAAAAACATCCCACACAAAGATTTTCTTTTCTTTCATTCTGAAAGCTTGTTAGAGTTGTTCAGGACTAGTTACAGTTGCTAAGCTATGAGAGGACTTTCAGTATTCAAGGGTGGAATTTAGAGAAAGGCATGCTGATTTATTTGCAAAAGTGCTGTGTAATGTTAAATGTGTAATGGAAAATGTATTTTATACAGCATCAGATAGTAGTGAAATAAAAATAATATTTTACTGTGAGATGTAGTGCAGTCTCAAATAATAAAAATACTTATGGAAAAGTACAAATGCTTAAATACAAATATCTAAATACAGTAATGAAGTACATGTACTCTTTGTAACTGAAATGTTGCAACCAAAAAGCAGTTTTTAATTGAAACTCATTATATTAAGGGCTGGACCAGCATTTTTATGCTGCAGCTGGCTCCATGCCAACATCCATATTTGCTGATTTACTCTATAGTTTAACCCCGAAGTAGTTGATTAGCCAACACACATGATGATAAAACACAATACTGTGTCTAAAACCTCACAAGCAAGTCTGTTGGACATTACTTATTCAATGCTAAGTGATGTGCGTGAACTTACATTATTTTTTAGCTGCATCAGTAAAACTAAAGAAGCAAACTATTAAATTTTAAGTAAAAGGGAAGATCATGCAAATTAGATTTTGCTCAAACTCTTAGAACTCAGAATGTTTCAATAAACTCTGATTTCAGTTCATATAACCAGTGTAAAACAGTCTAGAACCGGTGTTTACCCTCAGAACTCAGAATGTTTCAGTAAACTCTGATTTCAGTAAATATAAACGGTGTAAAACAGTCTAGAACCGGTGTTTACCCTCAGAACTCAGAATGTTTCAGTAAACTCTGATTTCAGTAAATATAACCAGTGTAAAACAGTCTAGAACCGGTGTTTGTTCTCCTACACGCTTGCTGTTTGCTGCTCTTTCTCTCGTCCGCTCCCCGGAGCCTCTCCCTCTGCGGGACTATTCTGAAAGTTCTCTGGGTTCAGAGATCTCGTGTTTTTTTCTGTTTGTTTCTAAAACCTAAAATAAAAGAAATTTGTTCATTTTTGTTCTTTATGGTCATTTGTGTGTGACACCATGTGTAGAACCCTAGTAGTGGCTATTATTATTATCACATGTTTTTTAAATCACAATAACTTTGGTTCTATATGACACAGGAACACAAAACAAAGCTCAGCATGACGTCTGACACCTCAAGCGTCAACACAAAATAAGGGGAACTTTCATATAAAGAGTTGTTTTGATATATGACAACAATTAACAATTTGTTGGGTTTCCAGCACAGATCCGTGCTGCTCGTCTATGGACTAAGCGAGTGGTTGTTTCTCTGATTTCAGTCCATGAGTCTGATTGAGTTGGGGAATCCGTCTCAGAGTCTGGAGAATGTGTGTCGTTGGGCGTTTGAGCAGCAGAGGAAGGACACCAATGACAAAGAGTACCACGACCACGCCATCTTCCTCACCCGCCAAGAGTTTGGGCCCACAGGAATGCAGGGTACAGCACACACACACACACACACACACACACACACACACACACACACACACACACACCAAACCTTTGCAACCATCCTCTTTCTCAGTGGACAAAGTTTGTCCTCCCTTTGCTGGAGTAAGCTTCCACTCTTCTTGGAAAGCTTTACACTAGATGTTTGAACATTGCAGCGAGGATTTGATTGCATTCAGGTAGGTATTGGGTACTTGATCACAAACACCATTCCAGCTCATTCCAGATATACTGGAAGGATCATTGTGAAGCTTTTCAATAGAGATTGTGCAAACGGTATTGAACACCTAAAGCAGCAATGGACAGTAGAGTGGGGCTAAAATGCTGTTGCTCAAATGAATCCAAGTCTGGCTCTTTTGCAGCTTTTGACCTGTATATATTTGAGAATGTGTTTGTTTGAGTGTGTGAAAAGGTTATAAGCCCTGAATCATGTGCTCCTGTGTGTTTGTAGGCTACGCGCCTGTGACGGGCATGTGCCACCCGGTAAGAAGTTGCACTCTGAACCATGAGGACGGATTTTCCTCGGCCTTCGTGGTGGCCCACGAGACCGGCCATGTGTGAGTACCTGCCTGTGTATGTGTGTGTGTGTAGATTTAGCTTTATGGGTGTGTGTGTTTCCATTTCACATAAATGCTGTAAATACAGTCTACGCAGTGATGTGTGTCTCAGGGGTGCGTAGTGAGGTGTGTGTAATGAGGAGTGTGTTTCCTTTGGCCAGCTTCCAGACAGCAGCTCTCTGTTTTCAGCTGGGATCAGAAACAGCGCAGGGAATGCAACACAGAGGCAAAATAAAAAACAGTTATCGCAGAGCATAATTGGAATAAACACAAAAGCTAGAAACGTAATGAGTTTCTTTTTTATCATGGGTATATTAGATCTTTAGAACAAAGTTGCATTTATGTAGCTTATGTAAGGTTTAAGTAAACCAAAATAATAACATAACACAAATTCTATGTTTTTTTCAGAAAAACTGGAAGAGCAGAAAGACTGCTGCTTGGTAACTGAGATTAAAGTCAGGATTGGATTTAGGTGCAGTGTTACTGAGGTTAAGGTCAAATTTAGGTTTAGGTGTAGTATTATTGAAGTTAAGGTCAGGTTTAGGTTTAAGAGTAAAACTATTGAGGTTAAGGTCAAATTTAGGTTTAGGTGTAGTATTATTGAAGATAAGGTCAGGTTTAGGTTTAGGAGTAAAACTATTGATGTTAAGGTCGGATTTAGGTTTAGGTGTAGCATTATTGAGGTTAAGATCAAATTTAGGTTTAGGTATAATATTATTGAAGTTAAGGTCAGGTTTAGGTTTAGGTGTAGTAATATTGAAGTTAAGATCAGCTTTAGGTTTAGGTATAGCATTACTGAAGTTAAGGTCAGGTTTAGGTTTAGGTGTAGCATTATTGACGTTGAGGTCAGATTTAAGTTTAGGTGTAATATTACTAAAGTTAAGATCAGGTTTAGGTTTAGGTGTAGCATTATTAAAGTTAAGATCAGGTTTAGGTTTAGGTGTAGCATTACTGAAGTTAAGGTCAGGTTTAGGTTTAGGTGTAGTATTATTGATGTTAAGCTCAGGTTTAGCTGTAGTAATATTGAAGTTTAGGTGTAGTACAGGGTGACACAGAAAAACGGGAACTTTTGGCAAACAAATAAAAATAGAATACATGCAACAACAAAAAATTTTATTGACAGTAATTGAACCACTGCAACTTGCCTTTTAAGAAACAACAATCCAAATTATCAATTTCCCCTTCCGTAGTGCTGCCACCTGTACATGGCTGCCACTACGCACCTCAAAAGTTCCCGTTTTTCTGTGTCACCCTGTATTATTGATGTTAAGGTCAGGTTTAGGTTTAGGTGTAGTAATATTGACGTTAAGGTCAGGTTTAGGTTTGGGTATAGTATTATTGAAGTCAAGGTCAGGTTTAGGTTTGGATATAGTATTATTGAAGTCAAGGTCAGGTTTAGGTTTAGGTATAGTATTATTGAAGTCAAGGTCAGGTTTAGGTTTGGATATAGTATTATTGAAGTCAAGGTCAGGTTTAGGTTT
>JBBPCX010000032.1:13701067-13711296 GCA_037974365.1 Hydrocynus forskahlii | reverse complement strand
ATTTCCTTTAAAATTATGCTTTAAAGAACAATATTTTTATTTGGAAATTAGGAGAAATATTGTCAGCAGTTCTTAAATACTTAGGCAAAGTTGTTCAGTTCTATACGTGCACCTGTAAAAGGCAAAACCTGAGGAATTGAACATTTTTGCAGCGATCTCTTATTTTATTCCAGAGCTGTATTTATCTATAGCAGTTCAGGAAATACAAACAAAACCACCACCACGTAGGGCTGAATAAATCATGGGCTTGAGCTCTATCTCTCTCCATTCTCTCTCCTTCCTGCGTTCTGTCTCTGTTCGCTGTCCCGGCTCCTTTCACCTGGCTCTTGTCAGTGGAGGATTCTCGTACTCAGTCCAGCAGACCTGTGTATATATTATGACAACAAAATACCCATGGTCTTAGAGGTATTGATGAAAGTGTTGATGCATATACATATATATGCATATATAAAACACTGTGGCCCTTATTACTTGATAAATTTGCTTCCTCATGTTCTCGGTGCATAAAGCTTGATGTGCAGAGTTAAACCCATAAATTTCACTCATGACGTGAACATGAAACTATAATTACGCATGAGGAAACATAAAGGTGGAAAACGTAATACAGTAATACAAATTGAATATAACAACATGACAGTAATCTGTCTAGACTCCTAAGGGTTAACACTGTCCCTGTGCAGTCATTTTGCATTACTACTTTTTCCATTTGCTGTCAAATGCAAGACAAGTAGCAGAATCAGGTCCAGATAGTGGCAGTTTCAACATGACCCTGACCGCAATATGAGCAGGCAGTTTAGGCTTTCATACTTAGTGTTCTGAGGCTCTGAAAGAATGACATTCCAGCTGAGCACTTCTGCATGGACTGTACTTTACTCTCTTGTCAAACCATTCCTTTAGCTGCAAAAGGTGGGGTCATCAGGAGCCCAGGTAAGGTAACCCACCTAATAGCCACATTGGCCACTTCTTTCTTTATCAGTCTGAGTGATCATTTCATCACATGTTATGTTCGTTTGCTTGTTTTGACCTCATTTCCACATTGCAAACCTGTTTGCTGCAGGGTGTTTACACCCTCAAATGTACACCTCTAGTTCACCGCACATGGACAAGAGATGATTCATTTTGAGACCGGACGTTCAAATACTCATCACCAGAGCATGGATAGGTCAGTTTGGAACGTTCTAGCTTTATATCCTCGCTAGTATCTTCGAATTTCTTAACAATGACAGTACTCTAGTATACTGTATGAATATGCCACATGGATAACCACCTAAAAACTCATTAAACTGTGTTGCGCAGCCAGCGTTACAGAACATGAGTAATTTGGTACAGATACCAAGCAAGAAAGAACTTAGAGTTCTGACATCAACAGTTAACTTCCACTCGCCAGAAAGCCAAGTTCCTATGCCTCCTTGTGGCGTCGTGATGAGAAAAAGGGTAGACTAGAAGGAAATGTCGATCTTTTTTCATTTATGTATTTATTTTTTGCTCTCTCTCGTCTTTGGACCTAAATGGTGGTCATGTGTCATCGTTACCCAGCATTTTGTAAGCTGACTGTTGTGTTTGGTCAAAAGCTGTGTCGGAATCACCATGACTGACGTGTTTTTTCTTCTTCATTGTTGTGCTTTGGTTTGCATGTAACAGCCTCCTGTATATAATCTGCTGGGATTAAATCTTTCTTCCATATGTTCATACTGGAATCCTGGACAGTAACTCTTTCACAAAGTTCGCTGTTATAATGCCGAACTAATCACAGAGTCTGATTTAAAATGACATTTTAACTTACCTAGAGCAGGTAACAAACAATTAGTGTCTCCTACAGTTCTTAAAATATTTACTTGAATGCTTAATACTGAAGATTGACTGTTATTGCAGCACTGTAACAGATTGCCTAAGGGAATAGATCAGCAGAAAATCAAATTTCCATAATTTCCCCCATATCCTTTATGTAGCAGATGAGCCAAGACATGTCTGCTTTACAAAACGTTCAAAAATACATTGCAGAGCTGATATAAATTAGTATTGGTTATGATTCCCAGCCAGGATGAGGAATGGAACCCACTCTGTGCAGAGCCTGTTCTCTCTGTAGGGATTTCTACTGGGATCTCCGGTTTCCTCCCACAGTCCAGGCGTGTACATCAGATGAATTGGAGATGCAAAATTGGCACTAGATGGACTGGCAACCTTTCTCCACCTTTTGCCCTATGACTGCTGGGACAGGCTCCAGCATCCTCACAATATTGCTTAAAGATACGTGGCTCAAATATTAAATAATCGATGTTCATTTGTACCACTAAGTCTGTCATACAGTGTCAGAAACCATATACAGATATATATACAAAAATTATATATGCAAAAATAGTAAAAAAAAAAAAAAAAAGACAGTGTGCACTTATTTCCTCTTAGTAAATCAACACATCATATCATCTGACCTGGGGGTCAGCATTGTTGCATACTTCTGTAGGCAAGTGTATTTGACCTTATTTAAACACAGTGTGTGATGATGTAGGCATGCAATTAGCACAGTGCCAAACGTTGAGGTATGTTAGCAAATTTAGTCCCACTGTAAAGCTAAAGAAGCAAATTTCAGACACCAAATGTGGCTGATCGTCTATGTTTAGGATACGGGGGAAACTGTGCAAATTACGTTTTTTTGCAAACTGTTCCTTTAAACAAAGTGTTACTGTCTTGGTGTGTATTTGTTGCCCTGTCTTTGTATAAAGCAGTGCATTTCTCCTTTGCCATTTCCACTTTGACAGCCTTATCTGAGGCGGATTCTTGTAACTGTGACTCAAACTCATTTCAGTGGCTGTAGTTATGAAAGTGCCGGGGGAAGAGAGTGTGTAAATAAACTGGCCCCTGCATCTCTCCTTCAGTACCGCAGCTATGACCCATGCAAGCAGCTCTGGTGCGCTCACCTAGACAACCCCTTCTTCTGCAAGACCAAGAAAGGACCCCCCATCGATGGCACAGAGTGCGACACCAACAAGGTGCTCTCACATACACTCATCAGGCATTTGGGGCCAGGATATTTTTAACAAATGTTTTCTTTATTTGTCTTCAATAACAATATATTAACAACTAATCAGGTTTTGGGGAAGAACAGTAACACATTTCTGACAATAGAGGTATATACTGAAGCTTATGCATTTTATTCCCTTTTGATCTGGCCTTCTACCTTTCTACAGCCAGACAGTCTAATCTTATATACTATTAGTAGGAAAGGAAACTGACAGTCATGATTTAGGCAAAACCTGCACATCATACAAAGAACGACACTTTGATGAAGATGAAACTGAGTAATTAGCAAATATACTGCCAGTCCTGCAATCTGACTGGATGAAGCTATTCTAAAATTTTGGATATACACACACTTCTGACCCCAATCATGACAAATGATCTCTTTACTAATGCCAGAAACCACCAAAACCCAGTGACCTGTGAATAGACTGCTAGACCACCAATTATTTCAATATATGAAGCAGCTCATTTCAGTTTTATTAGTCAAATGTAAGTTAACACAGGGTACATGGTATAATTATATGTGTTGGATGAGAGGAACAGGTTAGCAAATTTGTTTTAAACTGAGGGGTTGACCAATCATAATTTTTATAATTTGATTAAAAAATAGCAAGCTAACAGACTGAAAGACATCTAACAGGCTGACATGCTTTTTTTTCTTAGTGTTAGGCTTTGCATTGAAGTATATATTGAAGGAATAACCGTACACTGCTACATAAAAGTGAATCATATGTTACTTGAACATCTTATTTGCTTCAGAAGTCAATTTTTTTTCTAAGATAACACTGGAAATCACATAGAAATGAGCAGGGCCTGTAGAAATTAAAATGAAAATTGTTTTTATTAAGATATGACAGAACAAATAAAGAGTTGATGAAGTCACTGCCATACCAGAAAGGTTCTTTTGGTTTCGACTAAGGTTTCATTCCACATTGTCATGCATAAGAACAACTTTCACTTGTGATAAAAATAGTGATGCTCAGCTTTTTAAACCTTATAAGAGCATTTCACCTCATTAAATAGTGAAAATAAATAGTCACTCCATTCAATTGTGAAAATAAAACAATACTCAAAAGTTAGCAAAAGGGGGCATTTGGTAGATGCCCTTATCCAGAGCGACTTATAGTCATTAGTTACAGTGACAGTCTTACAGTCAGTAGTTACAGGGACAGTCTTATAGTCATTAGTTACAGGGACAGTCTTACAGTCGCTAGTTACAGGGACAGTCCCCCTGGAAATACCACCCTATACAAAGGCAAAGTGTCCCCATACATTTGATGACCTGTGTACAGCTACAAAGATAAGACATCAGAAAGATATTTGATTAACTTGTATGTATGTGTGTGTGTGTGTGTGTGTGTGTGTGTACTTGTGTGTGTGTTTGATGACTCTTGCTTGTGTGTGTGTGTGTGTCTCTCAGCACTGTTTTAAAGGACACTGCGTGAGTCTGACCCCAGACATCATAAAGCAGGATGGGAACTGGGGTATGTGGAGCGAGTTTGGCGCCTGCTCTCGGCCCTGTGGAAGAGGCCTGCAGTTCCGCACTCGCGCCTGTGACGATCCGTAGTATGTGTGCATTTTGTTTCTGTGTCTTTATTATTATCATTCCTTAACCTAGGTAAAAGGTTTGACTGATTCTGTACACTAGTGATAGATATTTCTGTCTCAGACATTATCTTTATCAATCCAGATTTTTATACATCCCTTACCAGAAAAATATATTGTTACTCTCGTAACAAAACCTCTTACCTCTATTTTGGCCATTTCTTTTTTACATAATTTGAGAACACCAGTTGTCCCTCACACTGTGCAGAAATTTCATTACAAATGCACCAATAGAAATGGTCCAAAACTACTTGTTACAAAGAATCTTGTTACATTAACTTCCACTGAACGTTTGTGAGAGATGAGTTTTTATTTTCAACAGTGATAATATATATCTACTTTTCAAGATTCTTCATTAGCCCCCAACAGACTAATGAGTGAACAAATGTATGACTAGGTGTTGAATGTGGTGAATTCTCATCAGTAGGGTAAGATTCTGGATCAGTGTTAAGTTTAGGAACAGAATGAGGTAAGGTTTAGCGTCATGTTTAAGGTTAGGTTTAGAGTTAGGTTTTAGGTTTAGGGTTTTTTTTCCAGCAATGGTGGCTGGTGTCTCATTAATCTCTTTCCGTTCTTTCATCCCCTTCTAAAGCCCTGCTAATGGTGGGCGCACTTGCTCTGGCTCCAACTACCAGTTCCAGATATGTAACGCTCATGAGTGTGAGGACCCATACAAGGACTACAGAGAGGAGCAGTGCCGCATGATGGACAGCAAATTTGAATACCAGAACTCCAGACACCACTGGCTGCCTTACGAACACACTGACCGTGAGTGACTGAAAACATAGTCCTAAAAAACACAGAGGCAGTACAGACAGCACAGTATATACAGTATACACACGACAGACACCATACAGTACAGACACTACACATGACTTAACACCATGCAACTCAGTGTAGACACTAAAAATACCATGCAGCACAGTATAGATAGTAAAACACCATACAGAAGTGTAGAGACACAATAGATGCTTTAAACCATAACTCAGACTCTATAAAGAATGGTATAGACACTTAAAACACTATACAGCACAATACAGACAACATTCAAGCCAAGCCACATAGTTCAAATACACTCTACAGTCACTATACACAGTACACACATATAACTACATACTGCACAGTACATTCACCACTGACACTATATAGTGGTGGTGGCAGCCTAGTGGGTAGGCTCTGGACCAAGAGGTCATGGGTTTGAATCCTACCTTCAGCATACCATTAGGTTCCTGTGCAAGACCCTTAACCCCAAGTTAACTTACAAACACCATACAGAACAGAACAAGCACCACAGACATCATGCAGTACAGTACAGACACAGTACAATATAGAAATTACAGACATTACAGGTGTGATACAGCACATTGCAGTCAATGAATATACCATACAACACAGTATAGACTCCATACAGCACAGTACATACACCACAGACATCATGCAGTACATACAGCACACTGCAAACATGATACGACACAGGACAGAACGCAGTCCAATGCAATCACTATGCAGCACAGTGCACACATTAAAAGCACCATACTGCACAGTGCAGACACTACAAACACCAAATAGCTATACACAACACAATCCAGACAGTACAGACACCAAAGAGCACAGTACAGACACTACAGACACCAAATAACACACTACAGACACTACATACAGAAAAGAACATACACTACAACAGAATCAGATTCAGAAACTTTATTGATACCGGAGAAATCACTCATGCTACATCTGCACAGAAACACAAAAACAATATAAAATGTAATATAAAGTCAAAATAAAATAAAACTCCACAGAAAGCAAACTCTGTAGTTCAAACACAAATAGACACCAAATAGCACACTAAAGACACATCATCACCATACAGCAGAGTATAGACACAATAATATTTACTTTTCACATGCTAGGCCTTTTCCTGCTCTCTACTTGATTTTGATCCAATTTGACTGATGCCATTTCCTTCTATCTAAATCCGTCCCTTGTAGCGTGTTCAGATCTAGACAGCTGTTCTGAATTATACAGTGTGGAGAGGTGAAAATACGATAACACTCTCGCTGCCAGCATCACTGTCTCGTTTTTTTCCCCCTACATCCACTTCCTCTGTGTGCATGACTTCATCTAACAGGCTTTGCATGTAGCACTTGTAGTCTCAAAAGAGCTGTTGGCTCCTCGGCCATTAGCCCAGTTCTTACGACTGCAGAAGAACAATCCAACTTGGAGTTTAGCTATCCAGGGACTTTTTGAGTTGTACAGACTTGAAGCCAACTGGAAACAGCACAATGTGTCAGATCGAAAACAGCTGGGAAAGGTCACTGGATTTTGAGACGGAGTTAGGTTCCTGTTTTCTTGCTAGCAAATAGTAAAAGCTTTATTTCCTGACCTCTAGACATATCGACAGCTTCTGAGTCCCCCAGAGGCAATTTATAATACCAAAGTGTGTCAGAGATTTGTATGTGGAATTAGGCATGGGCTGATAGCCAGTGCAATCATCTGTTAGCTCACATAACAGAATTGGCTGTTTGTGTTCTCCTCCAAGCGTGTTAAGGTTCCCAGTGATGAGTATGGTTGCACTTCATGTGTCTTGGAGGAAATGTGTTAGTTTTCATCCTATCATCTTGGTAGTTCCATAAATGGAGGTCTAGCTGGCAGGTCGTGATTGGCCACTGTTTTCCTGGGGAAAAAAACATGGATTAAATCCAAACAAGAGGCGCTGCCCAAAGACTATTAGTACAATAGAGGCAATCTGCATGTGGTAGAAATAAAATCTCCCAAGTGGGGTCTTTTCCACTATGCTTCCTTTCAGTGAGTTCAAAAGACTGAAACAGGCCAGAGCTGCATACATCAGTTTATGCGAGTTTATAGCAATAGTCAAATTCTAGGTAACTTAAATAATAACAGGCCAGCCCCTAACTAGAATGCCCTTATTTGAGGTGACTCCGGACCAAGAGGATATTCAGATTATTTTCGATAGATCACACATCTGCTGATCCCTGTAAAGGGTTCATGTTGTTGCTTTGGTCACCATGGAAGAGTGGACTGGAGACAGTAAAACTCACTCTCTGGAATATCACTTCCCCTAGAGCTGACCTTTGGGGTTCATATGCTGTGGAACAGGATTTTGAAAAACGCTGTAAAAATTGACATTGAAGAACCAGAGAAATTGATCTGTATTACATACCCTATTCGAGTTTGAAAGATGTGAAATGAGCAATTTTGATGAGCAAGTCCTAGACAACGTTTTTGCATTGATTAGAAGCTTATACTCATAAGTTACTTACTACTAAATGTTTGTCAGTGTATTTTGGGACTGAATACTGTATCGCTTGCTTTACAGTATATTTTTGCTCTGCATAGTACATTATCTCTAAGTACTGCAAGTAGGGTTGGAGCAAAAATGTGAACCATCTGGTGGTTACCAAGAAACAGTTTGGAACCATTGCTTTAGAACATCAATGGTGTACCTGAAGTGAAGTAATGCAGTTAAATTGCAGGGTAGTGCAGCTGTCTGAGTGTCAGAAAATCATGAGCTCAGTCCTCAGTGATGCCCATCTGGCCTCGCCCTGCCAGCTTTGTAGCATCGTGTGATGGGGGACAACCTCGGTGGCCTCGCTGGAAATCAGCCACACCTAAATTTCAGTGTACATAATTAGTAGTACTGATGCAGTATAACTTGAATTGCTCTAAAATATATTTTCAATGTGTATATATATTCTAAGTGTACTAGGAATTGGCAGTGCCTTGCAATGGTGTTGACAATAGAAATACAGCTTTAATTAGCTGGATTTGTCCTGTTGTTCTGGCCTTCAGTATGTCTATGTGTGATGATCTAGCTTTTGCAGTTAATTGATAGAAGGCTAATTCGTGTGAGCTATCGCGTGAACCACTGGGTGAATTTGACCCCCAAATGAGAGCATTTTACATTTTCCAAAATGCTTTCTGGTCTCGTCTCTTCCTTACGGTCATTATAGCACACTTTGGATGCAGTTCGTTGAATGCATATTTTTTGTAGTCTGAAATACATTCAGAACTAAAAGGCATATGTTTATATGCTTGAAATGCCTCCAGTGAGGTCAGCCTGGTACACTTTTACACATACTAGTAAACCAAATGTATTGTAAATTGTTCCTTGATGCATTCTTGAAATGTCCTCTGGCTAATGGTCCTGTTTTGTGTTCTCTCCTACAGCTAAACAGCGCTGCAGCTTATATTGCAAGTCCAAAGAGACCCGAGCTGTAGTGAACATGCAGGAGTTGGTAGAACCGGGCACCCACTGCTCCTACAAAGACCCTTACAGTGTGTGTGTGTATGGGGAGTGTGAGGTGAGTTTGTCACCATATATGCACGTGTGTGTGTGTGTGTGTATATATATATATATATATATATATATATATATATATGTATATATGTACTTGTGTGTGGTTTGCCATTCCTGACAGTGTTCCTCTGTCTTCAGAAAGTAGGCTGTGATAATGTGGTGGGCTCAGGGCTTCAGGAGGATAAGTGTGGTGTGTGTGGGGGTGACGGCACCAAGTGCAAGACCCACAAGTTCAATTTCACCTTCTCTGATAAGAAAGGTGGGAATAACTTTGTGTATTCGTTTGTTTAAATGTTAAATACTAGACTGTTTAGTATCACCATCATCTTGTATACCATGACTAGTTTACTTTAGGGCTGTCAAATGATTAAAATGATGATCTGCAATTAACTAAAAACTAGTCACTCATAGAACACAGCCTTGTAATTGTGACCTCATACCACAAAAGTACCTTTACAAGCAATCCCTGCTAAAGTTTAATGCTCGTATGGATGGTGATGTGAACTCCATAATGCAGTATCCTCTGTTGTTTGGACTTTAGGTGTTATTAAAGTACTTGAAGTTCCAAGGGGGGCAAGGCATCTGTTCATTCAGGAACTGAACGGAACATCTCACATTTTAGGTAAGGTCTGTAGGGATCCATCTACCAGTGAAATATTAATGGAGGTAGACTGAGCAGGAATTTGTGTGCAGAATTTTTTAGAAGCTTTAGTCTGTATTGCTAAGAATACAGCTCTTTTCTCTCTTCTCACATTTCTGCACAGCTGTGAAGAACAAAGCTTCCGGTGATTTCTTTTTGAACTCTCATGGAGATTTCCCAGAGACGCGCTCCATCATCGAGAAAGGAATAGAGTGGGAGTATGAGAACAAGAGCAGCAGGGACACCATTCAGACCACCGGCCCCCTGAAAAATGATGTTGTTATCATGGTAAATACAAACACACAGGCACTCACAATGCACTGCATTACAGTACTTAAGTCTTTACAAAGAGGGCAAAATATGTCTTTTTTACCTGATTTTATATGATTTTATATGTTTTTTTTGTATGATTTCATCAGCATAACAAAATAACCTTATGGTTTGGTGGAGAAGATTATACTATACCCATTCATTAGTTAGTTCTAACTTATTAGTAATACAAATACATATACACACCTCTACGATACTATTAATTTCTTTTAGCATTAACTCAGAACTCAGAGTTTTAGTGAACTCTGATTTCAGTAAATATAAACAGTGTAAAACAATCTAGAACCGGTGTTTACCCTCAGAACTCAGAGTGTATCA
>JBBPCX010000032.1:13690136-13700716 GCA_037974365.1 Hydrocynus forskahlii | reverse complement strand
CTGATACACTCTGAGTTCTGAGGGTAAATACCGGTTCTAGACTGTTTTACACCGGTTATATTTACTGAAATCAGAGTGTAATGAGTTCTAAGGGTTAAGAGTGAGGCGCTTTGTCCAGAGCTGAGAAGGACTGTATTCTTCCCTAGATCCGGATGCACGGCTCAGCCAGGACAAAGTTATCAATAAAGTACATAACAGACAACGACAGACTGAGCGACGGGGCCAACGAGAACAACATGGTGCCGGACAATGCAGTGCCCTACTCCTGGGTGATGAAGAGGTGGACACCCTGCTCCAAAACCTGCGGGGGAGGTATTTTGTCCCAGCCTTTCCCTCATCCAGTTTCCAATCTCTGATTGGTCTCCTGGTCCTAGTCCTAGTTGTAACACTGTATCCAAATATGCTTCTGTGTATTTGTGTGTAATATGAGTATAAACTACTGTTCGAACAAAACAAAGTCAGTGTTTTAATGATAGAAAAGTAATCTGGTTATACACAAAGATTGTGATATGCTACTCTTTACAGGTTTTAATAAATTATAGGAAAGTAGAAAAATGTCATTAAAATGAAGAAATGTTTAATGTGCCCAATATTTATGTCTTTTCTGTTTCTTTTGAATAGGTATCTCAAAACAACTTATTTTTTAAAAGAATTACTCATAAATTCTCATACGAAAATAAGCATTTACTTTAAGATCAAAGACTACATTTCCCAATAGAATTATTAACATGAATATAGCATTTGCACAATATCGTAAAATCAGAATTAATAATGTCTCATGAGAAAATCGTAGCAAAAACTTTGATGTATGAAAAGTGAAGAACAGATGAAGATTATTAGAAAGTTGTTTAGTGTTAAGAATAAAGTTACTGTAAAATGAATATTTAGGCAGATAACACAAAATCATGAAGTTACAGCATATCATGTATCATGTACCTGTTGACCTTCTCAGAATTCTTGAAATCCTCAATAAAACATGAAAAATGTTTTTGAATAGTTTGTAATAAAAATCCAAATCATATAAGCTTTTATTGTACAATAATAAAATAGGAAGGAGATTTGTGTGATGAAGTGATTCCAAACTTTTAAACTATAGTGAACATACAGTAGTGTATATTCATCTGTAATATGATTTAAGATGTAAAATATATGTAATATGATCCATCTGAAATCATCAGTTGTCCTTTGCTTTGTATGAGAGTCTTCTTTTTGAAATGCAAACTTTCAGGTGTTTTAAAGTTACACATTATCAGTTATTAAGGTTAAAAATGAAATCCTGACTACTTAAGGCTGAATCCTGTATGGTGAATGGGTAGAAAGCAGTGTTTTTTAATTTAATGGAGGGTTTAGAGTGGTTGAAGAAATGTTGTGTAACTGCAGCTTGACCCCGAGGCTGAGAGATGTTTTAAAAATAGCAGCCTGTAGGAGAGTTTAACCCCCCCGCCGCGGTTAATAAACGTCTGTGTGTGGTTCCTCTCGCCGCGTGTGGTTCAGGTATACAGATGACGCGCTATGGCTGCCGCAAGAACGCTGAGATGAGGATGGTGCACCGCCGCTTCTGTGAGAAAATCAAAAAGCCCCCCGCCCTGTTCAGAGATTGCTACCTCAGAGAGTGCGCTCAGCCCATGTAAGTGTGTGTGTGTGTGTGTGTGGACTTATGTGTATGGATGTGTACATGGCAAAACCTGCTGACTGGAAATTTGTGCACATCTCACTTTATTTTGAAATGTGTTGATTAATCTTTGATTCTTACTGTTTCTTTTAAAGTAAAAAAAACATAAAATTAAACTGTTGATTCCTGATAAAGTGGGCATATTTAACCCGGGTCAAATTACATGTTTTGTTGAATTTCTAGATAAAAACATGTTCAAACTGTATGGAACAAACTGAATGCAGTTTTCTGTGCCAAATGTATATTTATTTGCTGAGATTATGTGTGTGTGTGTGTGTGTGTAGCTGGGTGGCTGGAGAGTGGGGTGAGTGCAGTAAGTCTTGCGGCAGGTCCGGTACTCAGACCCGCTCTGTGCGCTGTGTCCAGCCGTTAGGCGACGGCAAGTTCAAGGCCATCCGCAGCCGCTACTGCAGCGATGAGCGTCCGGAGTCCCGCCGGGACTGCAACCGCATGCTCTGCCCTGCGGAGTGGAAGCTGGGTCCCTGGTCACAGGTACAGCCATATTTTGAAATATGTGTTCAGAATGTATGACTTTACAGCAATGGTTCCCAGTCAGAAGTATCAGTGGTCCATGTTTTTTACCGTATCCTAGCTGCAGCACACCTGTAGCAGGTATTCAGTTCTCGATTGCCTGGTTCAGGTGTGTTGGGACCGGAGAGAGCAAAATTACTAAGGGATTTTTTGGTTGGTCAGGTGTACCGGGTTAGCCATAGTCTGGTGCCGAATGTTATAGCTATATCTGTTTTTTTCCAGCAACATTCCAACAACATTTCCGACAATCTCTACTTTATTGTTCGTGTTTTTTTGGCAGTGATTGGTTTTGTGAGCAGTTAAGGGCCGTGATGAGCTGGATCAAGTGTGTTTGACTAGAGCTGGAAATAAACTACAGGGTGGTAGATTGTACTCAGAGGACATTTAGCATCTGATTTAGGGGCATGTCTATCTCATTTATCCAATTTCATACATTAAATCAGAATCAGAACATTTACGGGCAGCTCACTTTGTGGTAAACAAAATTTTTAAGTCACTCAATGTTGAAAGTTGAGTTTTCTTCCCCTTTCAAACCAGGTGAAAATGTACTGTACGGTCTCAACAGACTTCCTAAACAATGGCAGTGGAGACACAATAATCAAACATGAGCTGAAAGACAGTGTATCATCAGAAAAGATGACAGATGAAGCAATTTTTGGAGGCAGTCCAGGTTGCACAAGCGCTTCTGTCTTAGCTGGAGTAGAATACACACCTGCAGAACTTAACACCATTCTCTCTTCATCACTGAACTTTCACCGGGCCTTTTTTAAACCCTGGGGCTCACAAGCACATAGTTAGTGTGTGGGGATATGTGCAGTTTGTATGATAAGCTGTAGGCTTTAGTAAACTGGACGTTAAATTCAGGTGCATCATGAGTGCTTATTGTAGTTGTGTGCTTGTACATACATCTGGCACATAATGTTATAAGAGGCTCTACTGGTGCATTGTGTCTGTTCCATCTTAATAAAACATAGTAAAATGAAGATGTTGTGAAATGTAATGAAAATGATTTTATATCATGATGGTATATTTGCACATGCCATGCTGGGTGCCCACCTGCTAGAGGAGAATAGGACGCAGCACAGACCCAATTACTGAATTTAACACCAGACGTAATGTAATTTATTCTGCTTGATTCTAATTGGGTCTTTGTGTGCGTTTGTCTGTACTTGTTTTTGGTTCTGCAGTGTTCTGTGACATGTGGAAACGGGACTCAGGAGAGGCAGGTGCTCTGTCACACTCGGGACAACACCATTGGTCTCTGTCTGGATTCTAAACCAGCAGTACTGCGACCCTGCAAGATGGAACCATGCCCCAGTGAGTTAACAGTCTCTCTCTCACACAGCCCATCACAGGGAAAGGGGTTATGGGCTTATGATGTCAATGCTGGGTTTGAGACCGGGGATGAGGGCCTAAATCGAGAGCCAAGGTGGCAGCTGGTGACCTAGTGGTTAGGGAATTGCCCCTGCCATCAGAAGGTTGTGGGTTCAAACCACAGGACTGCTGGTGGTACCACTGGGGTACCCATAAGCAAGGTACCCACACACTGCTCCCGGGTGCTGTGTTCCTGGCTGCCCGCTGCTTCACTTGGTGAATGGGTTAAATACAGAGAAAGAATTTCACACTGTACACACATGACTTTAAGGAGCCGCTTTACACAAAGGACTTAGATTTACTGTCACTGAGCCCATGATTCGATTCAGTTCATGATACTGGCTTCACAACTCAGGATTTTCATGATGTTTTGAATAAAATTCCAATAAAGAAAATGATGGCACAAGTTATTGATGACACTATAGCAGGAGACAGTGGTTGTGTGACATATGTAGGCTGGGCAAAAAATAATAATAAAAAAAGAATTAATTGAGGACTGTTGTGGGTAACTACAGGGGGTTTGTTAGTCTCTCTCGCTCTCTCTCTTTCTCTCTCTCTCTCTCTCTCTCTCTCTCTCTCCCTCACTCTCTGCCTCTCTCACTCTTTCACTCTCTCTCTCACTCTCTCTCTTTTTCTCTGTCTTTTTCTCTTTCTCACTTTGAACAAAACTCTCACCTTCTGTTACTCTCTCTTTCTCCCGCTCTTGACCAAAACTGTGGCACAACTAACTAACAACACTGTTGCAGGAGAAGGTGTGTGTGTGTGTGTGTGTGTATATGACATGTATGGGCTGGACTAATACTACTACTACTACTACTAATAATAATAATAATAATTATTATTATTATTATAATATTACTTGAAATGTACTGTTAGGGGTTAACTGTGAGGGGTTTATTACTCACTTTCTCTCTCTCTCTCTCTCTCTCTTTTAAATAAAATGATGACTATAGTCAATTGCGGCACAACTTACTAACAACAATATAACAGCAGACAGTGTGTGTATGACATGTATGGGTTGGACTAATAAAGTAATAATAGTAATAACTTGGGGGGGTTGTGAGTAACTCTCTCTCTCTCTCTCTCTCTCTCTCTCTCTCTGTCTTTCTCTTTCTCTCTCTCTCTCTCTCCCTGTGCACTGCTTTAGAGAGCATGTCGGACTTCAACAAGCACGGCAACTTCCTGATCCAGTGGCTTTCGCGTCATGACCCCAAGTACCCCGTGCAGCGGATCTCAAGTAAAGCGTCCTTGTCCAGCCGGGCCATCCCGCTGCTCTCTCTCTCCTCTCTCAGCTGGAGCCTGCCACTCTCCCTCTGCTTTGCTCTGCAGGGCAAACTCCCCTGAGCCTCCTGAGCTCCAGGCTCGCGCGCTTCTATTTCCTGGGGTGGTGGTCCTCTTTTTCCGGGGCATCTCTGAAAGAGGGAGATTTCTCCGTTTTTCTCTCTCTCTCTCTCTCTATCTCTCTCTCTCTCTGTCTCACTCTCTCTCTCTCTGTCACTCTCCTTTGTGGAGCTCTGTGTTGTGAACGCTGGCCAGTCAGAAATTGTTACCACTAAAAAGTTTGAAGTCTGTCAGAGGAGGGGCAGCAGGGATGGGGGGGCAGGTTTGTGATTGGATCGACAGCTCGAAGGAGTCGAGGATTATTTGAGAAGGAGCGAGCAGCTGCCATCTCTGAGCTGCTCTTTCGCCGCTGAGGGCGGCCGTTTTCGAAGCGCCGCCGGAGCTCGAGGGCACGAGATGGGGGGGAAATCCGAAGATGTGTCTGAAAGTTGAAAAAAGAAAACATTACTGAAGCTTTATTGTGAATGTGAACCTGTCACAATGAGGTAAAAAGAAAAAAAATAACCTTTGCTAAGTGCTCATTTCACATCCTAGTTCATTCTCAGACTGAAAAAAGAGCAGAGATCATGCGATTTAAGCTGTAAACATGGGTAGTACTGTTGAAGTGCCACTTCGTGTGCGACGGTGGCCCATCATGGCGACTATGAGGTGGAATGTCCAGGTGAAAATGAAAAAAAAAAACAACAACAAAAAAAACAGGGTTTTACTGCACACGATCGATTGCCATAACCACCTCATCCTCCATCCTCTCCGACTGTTAAAAAAAGAAACAAGTTCAATAAATGCAGCTTATTTGTGCTTGCGAACTTTAAAGAAACATATGAATATATTTGTATTTATAAATCTATATGAATCTATACGAATCTATAAATCTATACCAATAATACGAATTAATAATTTGTTTTACCATGAATAAGCTGTAGCTTATTTGCCTAACCTTTTGACTGCTATTGATCGCTTTAATCCTTGACTGTTATGTGTAACTTTTTTTATTGATTTTACATGAATTACAGAAATATAAGTATTTAATAAAAAGTACGTAAAAGTGTATTGGGGGGGAAAGGGGGTAGATCTATATTATGCAGGACTTGCTCAGCCAGTTGCCTCTCCGTTTTTGTTTTTTCTCGTTTTTGTTTTTGTGTTTGTTTTTTTTTCCAGAGAGACGTGATGTGCTTTTTATTTGTTTATTTATTTATTTATTTTTCATTCTCTTCTAACCTCTCACTCTTTTTATGTCAGGCACATTTCCCAATCCTCACACATTGAAAGTGGTGAGAGTGTGCTGTCTGTGTGTGTGTGTGTGTGTGTGTGTGTGTGTGTTGTGTATGTATTTGTGTTACTGACGGACTCACGAAAGAAAGTGATCCATGAAAATACCTCACACACTTCTTCTATTTATTTATTCATTTATTTATTTTGGTCATCCAGCTTTCGTTCCTGTATCGTCGAGCGTGAGAACAATGCCTTACACTGGATCTGAATGTATCGGCATTTTATCTGCGATCGAATGGCTTTACTCATAGCTATGTTATCGTATCACACGGAACCAGAGGCAGCTTCTAACCAACAGTGTTAAAGAACCAAGCAACCGACCCACGTGACACACGCTAAACGCCAGCTACCCGGTGGGTGTTGAGGGGGGCGGGGTGGGTGGGAGGGGGCGGGGTGGGTGGGAGGAGGCAGAAAAAGCAACACTTGGCATCTCTTTATCACTCCAGACTTGTCATTGTATTGTGAAACACATTTCTGTTGTGACTATGTAGCGAGCTATCCGAAGTTTTGTGCTAAAAAGAAGAAAAAAATGGGAAAAAAGGACAAAAAATAAACAAAAACCGTGGGGGAAAAGCCAGACCTCGCAGCGCGATATTGTAAATAAACGTTGGTGTTGACTGTATTTAATAACGTTAATGACTGTTAACTCCTTACTTATCAGAAAACAAAGCTAATATTATATGCTATGAGTAACTGTCGGGTTACTTCTACTGGCCTGCTGCGTCTTGGCTGGCTAATGTTGGGGGGAAAAAAAGATTTTTCGGGGGGCGGGGGGGCAAAACAATTCAGATGGACTTAACGTGCACTGCGTCTATATGCACTTTGATTTATCAGGGAAACTTTATTAATGTTTTGTAAATGTTTAATATATGACACTTATGTGTGCCATGCCAGTTTTTACATCATCATCAAAAAAAAAAGAATCCTGTATTTTATTTAACCAATGATCTATTTATTTATTTATTTATTTATTTACTTACTTACTTACTTACTTAATGTGGCTTGATTTACCAATGGATTGACTGGTCTCCAAGTAATGAAGTGTTTTACCAAAGTTACTGTGAACTTGTACCTTTCGATACAGTCGATTTATTTTTCTTAAGAGAAACTCTATATCTATATATTTAAGGGGAGGCGTGCATCTCATTGTTTCAGTTCCTGTCATGAACAACTGCAAAAGTAGGAATAAAAATGTGTTATAAAAAGAGAAGAAGACTGGACCTCCTCTGTGCTCTTGTGATTTGAGTTGAAGGGATGAATGGAGGACTCTGTCGTGGTCAGTGGGTCATAATCGCACCTTTTCTCTACCTGCTTTACTATTACTGTCTCAATTCTTGTTTCTTTACTACTTCTGCTTCCTTCTGCTGAGCTCAACACACATTTTCTTTTTCCTTGTACCCCTACAGTTGACCCCTAGAGGTCTGGAGCTTTTGCACTGCAAAAAACATTTACTATGATGTATTTAATGGATTTAGCAGGCCTGGCCCCAACTGGTTTTTACAAGCTCTGTTGCTATAACCAAATCAGTGCTTGCATACTCATTCCCAAAGTCCCCCTAAAAACCATAACATCTGAAGTGCTTCTTAGACATTTGTCTTGCCAGATCTGCTTCCATTTCTATCAGTCGCACATCCATCAAAACACAAGCTCTTCAGGCCTGTCGAGTTTTTCACTTGAGGCACCAGCTTCATAGGGTTCCAGCCAAATTACACATTTTTGCTTTCTTCAGTGTCAAAAAGTCAAAAGGTTTGGGCACCCCTGAGGAAATGACAAGTTATGTTGATTTTAGTAAATAAATATTCTCTATAGAAAACCCACTCGTACTAAAACTGACATGTCTGGGGATACAGTCACAACTAAAATGAAAATGAGGCCTGTTAAAAACGTTACATTTACATTATTTAGCAGACACTTTTATCCAAAGCGACTTCCATTCCCTAACTACAGGGGCAGTCTCCCTGGAGCAACTTGGGGTTAAGGGTCTTGCCCAGTGGTGGTAGGATTCGACCCACGACCTCTTGGTCCAGAAGCAAGTATCCTACACACTAGGCCACCACCACCTAGTGGGTAGGATACATGCCTCTGGTGTTGTGTTTTATATACACAAAGATATAGTATTTTTTGTTTAACTCTATTCTTATTTTCACTCAGAAGCCTAACAAAAAATGCCATTTGACCATGGGAGCCTAAACTTTTATACGTCACCTTTTATTTATAGGATTATACACCCTGTTGGTGTGGTAGTAGCAAAGCAGCTGTGCTAACAGTGTGTGGAGATGGCTTTTCTTTGACTTGTGTTTGGGATTCTGTCACAATAAACAGAAAAATGGCTGCTCTTTCTTAGTTTTGTCACCGAAAGGTGACAAAACTAATAAATCTGCATTTTCCTTTCAGTAGATCAGGACTGCACCTACAACAACAAAGCATCTTCATTTATTCCCAATAAAACATCTTCACTTCATACAAACATGCGAAATAAAAGATCTGACATAATTTTTCCACATTTTGAGCTCTCCAGTTAGAAATAATACAGTATATGCAGGTTGGTAACCATTTTCAGAGCATGTTTATCTAACCACCTCTGAGCACTCCACTCTGTTGTGTTGCAGGGCAGCGATGTAACGGTGACCGCTCCGTTTTCTGCAAGATGGAGGTGCTCTACCAGTACTGCTCACTGCCAAGCTTCCAGCGCATATGCTGCAAGTCTTGCAGTGCCGCCAACACCACAAAGACTGCAGCCCCCACTGGCCCTCCATTAACTACTCCAAGAGTAACCAATAAGGGACGCTCCAGCTCCACCAAAAGCCCCAGGAAGAAAACCACACTGCCACCTGCTACCAAACGTCCAAAGACCACTGCGTCAGTCGCTTCTTCACATACAACCACAGCACTTGATACCTGGTCCCATGCAACCTTCCCAACATCTACAGGTACTACTGCAGGTACTTTAATGTCCACTCGTGAACAAGCTACAGCTCCTGGCATCACATCAAGCAATGTCCTCGTACAGTCAGGCACATCTTCTGCAACAGTGACCACCCTGAGCCCCCAGACCGCTACCAGTGTCCTCCTTACCATTAATGACAGCGTGACAACAAACAACACATTCAGCGTTAATGAAGTTAGTAGTGGGATCACTGCCACTGAAGCCTTGTCCAAGACCACAGCCCAGCATGAAGAAGTACTGGTAAGCGATGGTGCACCTCTTGACCTCCAAACCTCGTCATCCAGCAGACATGAAGAAACCACTTCAGGCTGGGTGGAGGTCACAACGTCCACGGGCATCAGTGTTGCTAATCTGCCGCCCAGTGTGCCTGAAAAAGCTACTGCTATGGCAACAACGCCCATTACAGCACCAACCATGGCATCAACGTTCCTTATAACGACAGCCTTGACAACTGTGCCCATGACAACGACATCCCTCACGGTGGAAACTATGTCATCAACATCCGTCAAAACAACTACCTTGACACCGGTGCCCATGACAACGACTTCCCTTATGATGCCAGCCATGATGACCGCAACAATGACAACAATAGAGAAGCTGGCAATCACGACAGAGAAGACAACAACTACCAGACCACTGAACAGAGAAGAGGAAAACAACGCTATTGATGTTTCGTTCCGAATTGGTGTGGTGGAGCCGGAGCTCCCTGAGAGCAACGTCATTCAGCGGAGAAGCCGGATCTTCCTTCGCGAGCGAACACGCAACAAACGCATCCAGGAGCTGCTGGAGGAGAAGCGGAACTTTTTACGGCGTAAATCCACACTCTGATTTTTGGTGCTTTGGGTTACGGACTGGAAGATTCCTGGACTCACTCGGTACCGGTGCTTTTCCCAAGTTCACCTTCCACGGCTTGGCAAACTGAACTTCGTGGAGCAAAACCACTAGCAAACGTTTGCACAGTTGCTTTGAAGTCTTCTCTAAAGGGCATTTTGATTCAAAGCGATTTCTTTTTGAAGAAACCAGGAATATGGTGAGATTTTCGAGCTTATCATCTTTGCAATAAAAGTTTGTCCGCATTTCCCCATAGACCACGAACTGTACATATATGTAAGGCACATATTTTTGATGCAGACTGAATGATATATGGAAATATTTAATATTCACGTATTAAACTTAAGAGACTGTGTATTAAGAGACCATGCCAACCCTATTCATTACGCACCATTATGCAAAAATACACAAACAGGGTCTACCAAACAAATAGCAGCGAGTTCATTTTTTAGTAGCAAGGTTTCCATCCATGTATTTTTATACACATGAAATGAAAAAAGATTCAAAGATAAAAGCTGGAAATCTACACTACCAGTCAAAAGTTTTAGAACACCCCAATTTTTCTGTTTTTTTGTATTGAAATTCAAGTGGTTCAATGTCTCATTGTTCATT
>JBBPCX010000032.1:13671456-13683875 GCA_037974365.1 Hydrocynus forskahlii | reverse complement strand
CTCTCTCTCTCTCTCTCTCTCTCTCTCTCTATATATATATATATATATATACACACACACACACACACACACACACATTTTTAATAGAAGTGAAACGCAAGAGATATTTCATTATTTCTATAATCATTCTATTAGAGAAGCTGGATTTGTAAAAGCGAGTCCGCACTGTGCAGCTCTTCAATGGCTGTTAAGGCTCCTGTTGCTGTCCACGGTGCTGAACTGCATTCTCCCATTCACCTCAGAGATGTCCCCTAAAACCTACAGTATAACTAAATTCGAAGACAAAACTGTTTGGTTGTCATGCTGAAGAGAAACCAGGACAGCATCGTTTTCGTCATTATTGATTTTATCATCAACAACCATGTCAATGGTACACCTGAAAAACTATGTGCACATGTAGAAATATTTCTTTCTTAAATATAAGCATCCATTACCTACATATAAATAATTCTCAAACCCTGGACAAAACGTGTTACATTATGCTTACGAAATATGTGAACTCATTATAAAATTGGACGGAAAAGACAACATGCAAAACAAAAGAAAAAAGAATAAGAACAAAGAAAGTGAAACAAACAAACAAAAAAGAAAAAAGAATAAAAGAAAGAAATACAATGATTTGCATCCATTCGCTTTTTCTCAAAAGAATTTGCCAGTGATAACTTGGTAAAACATTAAAAAGACTGAACTACAGGGGGGCGATATGGTCTATGTTTATCTAGGACAATAATACGTATTAACACTATACAATTTGAGCCACAAAAACACAGCCGTAGAAAGACACACAAAACATTTTACGGTATTCCTGTCAACAGTGAAATATGTACTTGTGCCATTTGAGGGTATCATTTTGCCGTGAATTGATAGATATTTAAGATGAACGCTTTCAGAGCCCCTGGCTCCAAGGCTTAGTAGCTTCATAAGTAGAAATATATAACAGAGGCAGTAATCTGTGGTACAGATATATAACTTACGATACAGGAACGCTTAAAAGTCAGTGTAAACAAACAGCTATGGTGCCGTGTGGGGGATGACTTGGTTTTGAGTCCGTGGTGGAAATGCTCTTTGCCGCAGAGACGCACCAGGCAGTCTAATCAGTTACTTACATCTATCAGAAATGGCATCGACAACCACAGCTATACTCAACTAGAACCGAAAGATGCGAAGGAGGTAAAAACGTAAAGGTGACAGGCCTATAGCTCGGGGGATATGATCATAATCATCCAGCTCGTTGTGTAAACGAATGGCATCAGCTTACGACCAGGCGTGGTCTCCTCATTTATTTACTTGGAGACACTTAGTCCCTCGCTCTTTTTGGCATTTCCCCCTTTTTTGTCCATTTTTTTCGAATTTCTCTCTCTTCGTCGTAGTCGTTGTCGTCGTCGTCGTTGTTTTGCATGTCGGATCGCCCGCTCAGAACATGCTGGTCTTTACTAAAGTGGCTTTGGCTCCGTTCTGTCTTTGCAAAGAGGACAGTACGCTGGCGAACGGTCCTCCCAGAGAGTCCGGGATGGAGGTGATGGTGCCAGGGGCTGAAGCCCAGCCTTGGCTTGGTGTGCTGGCCCCCATGCCGCCCACCGAGGTCTTGACCTGTTCCACGGGACCGGTTCCGTTGGTGTTGACTTGCCCCCCTGTGGGACTCGGCCCTCCGCAGTTAGTCGCGGGGTTCGGGTTGGGGCCGGGACCTCCCGTGCTGTCCGGGTCGGTGGCCTTCGCCTCTTTGCTGTCCTCATCCCGGGAGTCCGACTTCTTCCCCGAGCCGCTCTTGGCTGCGGCTGCTGCGGCGGCGGCCGCGCGTTCCTGCTTGCGGAACTTGGCACGTCTGTTTTGGAACCACACCTGTAGGACAAAAGAAACGTTTAGCATCTCAGACTGAAACTCAAAATGAAATTCTCTTATCTCGTTATAAAATTATCTTAACTGCAAGTGTATGTGTGCTTGCGTGCGTGCGCGCACCTGCACTCTGGCCTCCGTGAGGTCGATTTTAAGCGCGAGCTCCTCCCGCGTGTAAATGTCCGGGTAGTGGGTCTCTGCAAAAACCCTCTCGAGCTCCTTGAGCTGCGCGCTCGTGAATGTGGTGCGGATGCGCCTCTGCTTCCTCTTCTCGTTCAAGCCTCCGTGATCGGTGAAGAGCTTGTAAGGAACTGCAGAAACACACAGAGAAACTGTGAAAAAGAACCCTAAAATCTCGGAGCGTTCAGTTCTCGCTGCAGTGAAGGAGTAGTGAAAATAAAGTTTAGATTAAAGAAAAAGAAAAAAGCAGCTTAAGTGAGGGATGCTTGCATCTTAATCGAAATGCGATAAGATCAAATCATCAAATCACGATAGAAGATAATGCTATGAAAATCCTGACTCGCTCCTAATTCGGTTACTCCTGAAATGGAGTTAATTGAATGTTATTGGAGAGCGGGATTGGAAAGTTGTCATAAATGCTTGCGAGCCTCCTTCGCTGCTACTGTAACTTCAATCCCAGCGTCAATAATGAGCTTAAGCCCCCTTCGTTATTTCATTATTTTCGAAGGTTTATGTCTCATCTCGGAGTAAATAAATTATGCCTATCATTTTGGCAGCTTAAGATAATTTTGTTGGCGGTTAGGGTGTGACTGGGATAGTGTAACCCCGTAACCGAATTACCTCTTGCCTGCAATCGCTTCTAACGTGATAAATTCTTTCATTTGTGTAAGCAAATTTCGTTTGGTAAATACTAAACACATTTCCATTTTCAAATGCAATCAGGGCGTGCTATATACCGGGCCAGTGCGCTCTTCGCCTCTCTCTCAGCTGGTTCTTGCTGGAGGTGTGTGCGACACTATGTGTGTATGCGTGTGTGTGTGTGTGTGTGGGCTTACCTGCGGCGTACGGGCTGCTCTGGTGGTCCCGCAGGGTGCCCAGGCTGCAGGAGCCCGGGGTGAGCGACGGGCAGCCGGAGGTGGCTCCAAACGTGGTCCTGATGGGGTTGTACTGGAAGCCGCTGGCCTGGCTGCACGAGCTGAAGTCCGCGTAGGCTGAGGCCAGGCTCGACGTGTCCATTCCGGCCATACAGGACTCGTAGGCAGAGGAATTGAGGTAAGAATACTCCATTTTATACATTGAAAAAGGCTCAGTGTGGAAGGAAAGCCGGCGCTCCCAAAGCCAAAAAGCAATACACACATATACACACGCGCGCGCGCACGCCACTAGCGTCAGATTCAAATTGGATTAAATTTGCGAGGAGCACATGGAAAAGAAAGAAGCGGAAGAAAAAAAGAAAAGGAAAGAAAAGAAATAAAAAAAGAAAGATAGAGAGAGTTGGGGAGCTGGGTTTTGACTGGTTTTGGAGGAGGCTCTCGCCGCTGGTCGATGTGCACTGCTCGGCGCCTGCTCCAAAACTGCCCTCCTTTATAGGAGCTGAGCCTTGTTTTATGAAAAGCCTCCCAAGGAGCCGCCTAGCCCCAGGTCTCTAGAGCATATAGTCCTCATAATAAACTTGGCTCTTTCCGCTTGGACAATAGCGCGGCGTTTGGGTCTTATTGCTAGCGCTTTTTTACATGACAATAACTCATCAGTCTATTGGGCTGGCACTGGGGGATCGGGGCTGTCCAACCCTCCCTATCATTGATCCCCTGCATCTCTAATTAGAATTTAATACCTCGCCATTACGCGCCAACCCACCCCCACCACTCCAACCCACCCCCCCTCCCGCTTTGCGGCGTACAGCCCCTCTCCGCTCAGACCGCCATCTTGCCCTTTAATTTAATCACACCACTTGGAAATAATGAAAGTTGGGTGACGATTCTCCCTGATCCAATTTTCCCCGAGCTTTTAAGCCTTTTAAACGACCGTACACCTTGGGCAGAATTTTTAGACGGTGCGGCCCTGTCTTTCCACCGCTTCTCTCCAGTCTTTTCTTTCTGTTCTTTCTGCTCTTCTGTTTCTAATTTACCCTCCTCTAGGCTGGACTGCAGGAGTTGAGGAAGTTTAGATGCTGAATCTGGCGTTCACTGTATGTTTATGTGTGCGTGTGTGTTTGTGTGGTAGGGGTTACAGTGGACTGAAATTACGCGCGCTGGGATGTTGTCAGGGCTACCCGAGGATGGGATCAGCAAGAAGAAATAATTTTTTTAAAATATTTTGTTTTCTTTACAAATAAAAAATTATTATTGTTATTTATTTTCTTTACAAAATATAATAAATCAAATCACTTCTATTCATAGCGCGGTAGAAAATACAAAAGTAAACAAAATAAATAATACATACGTCTCATAATAATTATAACAATAAAAATAATAATTATTATTATAATAATGATATTAATAGGAATACGTTTTGCTTTAATAATCATCAGCCATTGACGTCCAGCCTCTCGTGCTCTAAACGGCGATATTGCAGAATGTGCGTGTAATTTTGGGGTGAGAATATTTTTAATATCACATTAATTCACTCAGTGTTCATTTTCATGCACGCCGCAGTTTTATGTAGCCGAGTAATTGGATCGTTTTCTAATTGGTTTTATTGCAGTTATTATTATCCTTAAAAGGCAAAGCAGCATGTTGATAATGAGAATAACAAACTCCTAAAATAATCATCAAACCTCTTATCTTTAGATTATTGCCCAAGTGCTTAATTATATTTGGGTAATAAGCTGCTGGTTTTGGGCGCTGCTTTCATACTGTTATTGATTGGTCCGCACCCTCATTTCAGCAACAGTGGATTTTCAGGAGGAGTGTCAGGAGGAAATGTAGTCTCTTTTAAACCAATATGACAATTTTAAAAAAATCACCACACTGGTCAACAGTGAAAACTCTTCATTTAATTCAGTTGATTCAATAATTTCCCTAAACGAAAAAAGCTCAACCGTGCTCATTGTAATATTTCAGATAATATAAAAAATGTGAAGCAGAATGAAAAGGGGGGGCAGTCTTTCAAATCGAAAAATAAGTAAAATAAACAATAACATGGGACGAATTAAAGAGAAGTTTTTTCGTCAATCGTTATATTTTCCTTCCTCTTTTCATCAGGGAAATTAATTCCTGACCACAGACTCGACATTTTTCACTCTCAACAAAGGTGGTTTAAAGCATGAAACAGACACCTTTTCTTTTAAGCTGCTTCAAAAAAAAAAAGAAAGCAGACGAAAGCATCGTTCCAAACGTCCCCAAAACGAATGAGCAATGAAGAGTAGAGATGATGAAAATGCATGAGTGAAAACCTCGGGCATTGATTTTTCCCGTGTTTTAGCCGCCTTTTACTCCTTTAAATTCCTTTTGAAAAGAAAGATAAACGACGATTAAGGTCCATTCTTCTCCAGATACTGCCCAGTCCCCCTTTTATGTAAATGCTTCTTCTTTTTTTCTTTCTACACGCGAATTGGGAGTCGAAGTTGTACCAAATGGTTAATTTGATTAGAGAAACCAAAGAGCGGTGGCCCACCGTCCTCCCTCCACGCGTCTGCCGCGCCAAAAAAGGAGCTATCTGGAGGAATTAATCTAATAACGAACAAAAGGACCGAGAAGTCTTTTCTGATATTTTTTGCCGAGGCAAATAGAATTATAGGTTTTACCATCCGTTTCTCCTATTCAAACGCCTCTTTATTGTCGGGCTCTATGGTCCACCAGCCAGTGAAACGCCCATCTATTATATTTTCAACATCTCCCTTTATACCAGCCGCGATCTTCTGGGTTGAATTAAGATTGTCAGCGTCCAAGATGTTGAAATCACTGTTGAATGTGACACCTGTCTGCTACCACGCTTGCGCACAAACTGGAGGATTTTATTGGGGTGTGCATAAATCAGCCGAGTAAAGTGTGTAATGGCCCAACGGCTGATAGGTCAACAGCGCGCGATGCTCTACATTAACCTTCATTTTCTTCCACGCCCATAAATCGTCCGAGTGCGCGTTTAATGCGTGATTAACAGCGGCATAATGGTTTCATTGGGCCTAAATTCCAAGTTCATTTGTGATTTAAGAACACATAAATGACACAAATGAGTCTTGCCTTAAATAAATCAAAGAGAAGCGAGAACCACCGTATAAGAGAGGCTAGGCCTCAGCCGCGCGCACAGTGAAAATTATCACTGGAAAGTGTGAGAGGACGGACTGCGCGCGCCGTGGTGGTCGCTCCGCTCTGGAGGAATGCGGCTCGGCAGGCGCACAAAGAAAAGAACAAAATGGCATTGTGTGTGTGTGTGTGTGTGTGTATGTGTATTTGTGTTAGTGTGTGCGTCTCTGTGTTGGGATGGATGGATGGGACTCATCACAGGACCTCAAAAAAGAGGCGGAAAAACAGAGGAGAGTGAAAGAGAGGAGGCGGGCGGGGGGTGGGAACGCTGTCAGGTTGGACATAACGTCTCACTTTGTGTTGCAGGAAAGCTCAGTTTTATCAAAGCAAGGATTAATAAGAGGGTGTGCGTGTGTGTGTGTGTTTATGTGTGTGTGTTTGCACGGTCAAACACGCAGCCGCAGGCAAGATTAGCATTAGCCGTAGCGCACATTAGCCTAACCATTAATGGATTATTGTAATCTTTTAATCATGGTAGCCTGAATTTCCAAATTTCCTTTTACATGCGCCAAATTGATCCCATTTTTTAAAAATCTTAACTTATCTACTAAAATGTGGTTAACAAAAGTAATGTAGCGCATTTGGGTCAGTGTGTTTACCGATTCACAATATTAAAATTCAATCTTTAGTCCTAAATGCTTTTTGTTTATTTGTTTGTTTGCGTAGAGCTGCTGCTTTCTGAAATTCGCTAGAGTGAAAGATGTCTAAAGCGTGTCCGTTGGAAGCGAGGTCGCTCTGCACTGACCTTGCAATAATCAATCATCCAATAAGACTTGTCAATTCTGTCAATCAATCATGGTGTCTTTCACCAAGCGGTTTGAAGTGATCTAACAAAGACGGGCCTTGGAAACCGCATGGAAGGCCTATGGGTGTCATGGACAGCACTGAAACGGTACATTTCTTATTAGTGCCTTAAGCGGACACATACATCTGCATTGAGTTACCCTCGGTCCACCCTGAGGGTTAAAGACAAGCGCGTGCAGCACGACGTGAGAACATGACGGTATCACTTAATTAAAATATTGAAGCCCGCCATTCCCGAAATTCATACTGGGAAATCTCAGGGACCAAAACATTGACCTCGACGATACAAGAACGAGGTAATTAAGATAAAGAAAATAACAAGATGATGATGATGAGGAGGAGAAAGATGGGACGACGACGATGATGATTATTATGGTGAAGACGGGACCATAGTCGATGTTGATTATGTTCATGACGACGATAATAATATAGTGATGATGATAATGATGTAGTGTTGATACTGCCGATGATAGCGCTGATAGTGATAGCAATAGTGATGACAATGATGTAGTAATGATACTGATGATGATAAATATATAGTGATGATAGTGATGATGATAATAATGATGTAGTGATGGCAGTGATGATGATAGTGATGACAATGATGTAGTGATGATAGCGATGATGACAGCGATGATGATAATGATGTAGTAATGACAGTGCTGATGTAGTGATGATGGTGATAGTGATGCTGATAATGATGTAGTGATGATGATAAAGATGCAGTGATGACAGTGATGATGTAGTGATGATGATAATGATGAAGATGTAGTAATGACAGTGATGATAGTTATGATGATGTAGTGATAGTGGTGATGATGATAATCATGTAGAGATGATGATGATGATAGTGTTGATGCTAGTTATAATCATGTAGTGATGATGATAATGATGATAATGTGTTGATGATAGGGGCGATGATAGTGATAGTGATGATAGTGATTGCGATAGTGATGGTTATGTATGAGAAGGCGGATTGGACGATGTGAGGATGATGCTGCTGCTGCTGATGCTGACAGCGTTGATGATGGTGATGTTGCTGCTGCTGGTGATAATGCTAAGAAGGAGGATAGGACGATGACGGTGATAATCACGACGACGATGATGAAAATGATTATGATGATGAGACAATAGTAATAGTGATAACGGTAGCATCGTCTTGGTGTTGGTGATGTTGATGAGGATGATATCTGGACCATATTGACCATAACAACGATGATTCTAATAATGATTCTAATAATTATGACAACGAAGACGGTGATGATCTGTGTCAGATTTGTATTATTTGTATTATTTCTTCAGGTAGAGAAAGCAAAAACGATTGCGCAGCCTGCTCTGTTTATAGTCACTGATGTCATTGCCAGCTGTTTGTAGTCGTGCCTTATTTTACTGCAGGAGTTCACGCAAGGAGGAGGAGGAGGCGCATGGCCACGCTGGATGCAGGTCCTCCAGACCCTGTGTCCAGCAGCAATGGGATGACGAGGCCTGAGCCTTCAGAAGAACGCATTAGCATAGAAATCTTATTCTGTGGGGATAGTATTAGCAAACATATTACCCTCTAACGCGGCTCTGGCCCCGCCGACATCAATTACTAAATGACTCCAACCTCCTAGTCGACATTAACGGGAGAAGAAATGCCATCATCGACCGGAACGAAATAAGATTTTGTAAAGATGCGATCATTTAATCTCTTGCCAGTGTTCAAGAATTTGATTCATAAAATCGTCCAGAATGAGATGGAATTAAATTCTTATCGGTGTCCGCTGTCATCGTTTCGTCTGTGTGCCGTGTAACGCTGCTTTAGCGATGACCCTCATTACATACTCCCTGCACAACACGGGCACGCCTTCACTCTCAAATCGCCATCTTAGACGAATAAAAACTCTTTTACTGGGGCCTGTGCGTCACCCGATACGCTGTAAACACGATCTGTTTTTTTAACTGAAATGCAACCTAAAACTTAGAGATCATTAGACATTTGGCAGTAAACTATAGTCAATATGATCAAATATCGATACATTTCACTGCGTGTTGTACTATAACTATGCATGTGACAAAGTATCTTGAATCTATTATCTGAACACATTGATGATGTTTTGACAAAAGAGGAGATCTCTATTCATTCAAAAGAAAAAAAAAAGTGAAAGATACAGATGATTGACACGTCTGAGTCATTTACATTCAAAGTAACATTTTTCCAGTGGGGCTTGGCTTTTTTAACACAGCAGGACTTGGACAGGGTCTATCGCACAAACTGCACCCAAACAGTGCGCAGGGGCAGATTTTATTTAACATACTAGCATTATTCTCCGCATAGTCGATTGACAGTTATTAGGCCGGATCTCATAAATCAGCCGGCGGGCCGGTGCTGTTGGTGAATAGCCTGGCCGGGGAGGCTCGGGTCACTGTCATTAAGCAGGGCCGAGTGTCTGCGCCTGTACACAGGCGCCCTGCTCGGTCCCCGCGAGGCATTTTTGGGTCTGTGTAGGACCTGCTGGCTAAATAATATCGCCGTATTAAGGGGGGGCTAAATGCTTAATCACACGTGCATTAGCTGGAGACAGCGGCCTATTGTGCAGGACGTGGGTTTACTGGAATTAAGCGATTAATGACCAGCACATCGAGGAATGATTGAGCACTTTTTAATGGTTAAAAAAATCCCTCTTGGCTTTTCTCAGGGCCCCCTTGTTGGCCTTCAAGTTGACTCGCAATTACAGTAGGCCAGAAACTCCCATCGATCAGCCTATCAAAACCCCAAATGAGGGCAAGTCTGCCTTGGACCAGTTTTTGTTTGTAAACACTGATATTAGCCGCAACCACACTGCAATGCAATTGCAAAAATTGTGTTGCTCTTCCTGTAGCAGGAATCAAATTGTTTCCCCCACATACGTCCACTTTTATGCCTCTTTGTGGCCCAATTATTTATTTGATTAGCTTAATTCAGTTCTTTTGGATACTTGCTGTTAAGAGGCTTAAAAATAGAATCAATTTTGCACTTATTTATTAGCAATTATTACTGTCAAAGCTGTGTTTGTTGGTCTGGTTTGCTTACTCATATGAATGAGGGGAGTTTGACATCTTGGCTTGTCCTACGCTGACGATAACCTGCACCCTTGGCTCAACCGGAGAACACAGAATTTCCCAGTTAAGGACACAAAGGCCGGCATTCTTCTAAATCCGCACGCGGCGATAAATCACAGTGTCATATTTTGGGTGCATTTCATTTTCCTGCCATGGACAAAAATGTGTCTGATAAATGAAAAAGGATATAGAGGGTCAACGAAGCAACGCGCATGAACGTTTGAACCCAGGCTCTGGCACAGGCCTGGAAAACGTTCAGGAGTATATTATTATTATTATTATTATTATTATTATTATTATTATTATTATTATTATTATTATTATTTGCTGAGAAGTGCTGATTGAAAATAACAATAACAACAGGAGCAGGATATCACTATTAATAGCCTCATAGCAATGACAGCACACGAAAAACTTTCAACGTTTAGCTTTTAGCTTGAACAATTGTACGATCAATGACTGGGGGCATTTCTAATCATTGTAATGGCGATTGCACTGGAAGTGGCTCCTCCATATGATTTAACAGTTAGAAGCAACAGGGTGTCACCTGACAGTTAACTGGTCCAATTTTCCGGTAATTCCCAGCAATTGTTGGCAGAGATAAACTCTTATAATGCCTTTGGCAGGCGGCCTCCGATCTGATTCAATGCTTTGCTCATAAGATTACAATCTAAATAAGTAAGGGATGGAAACAAAACGCCGACGGACCACCGGCTGATAAGGAAAAAGCTCCTCCAAATATATCGTTTGAGGAAGCCGTCAGTTCGGGTGCGTGCTCTTAAATGTGGTGACAAAACGTTGTGTTTGTGTTCTAGCCAAATGGACAAAAACGCGGACAAATGAGAATGAATAGCGTTCATGCCGTAGAAACATGCTTTGGGATTCTGTTGGGTCAAATCAACCCAAATTTTGTTAATTGTGGTTTAATGGAGGAGCGCAGTGGCGCTTTGTACACCGCCTAACGCCTCAGCTGGGAGCCGAGATGGATTAGGATTCTGGTTTATGCTATTTTCTTCACCTCATCTATGACGCCTTCACCTGTTTTTTTAGCGCTCGTCCTTAAACTGAGTTTAGTGATTAGTGATACATCTTAGTGTGAGAGTGCAGTATGAAATGAGGGTTTGGATGCAGATGGGAAATATTGCTACTGGCATATAAACAGGAAAGAAAGAAAGAAAGAAAGAAAGAAAGAAAGAAAGAAAACGAGAGAAAAAGAAAGAAAGAATAATTGAAAGAATGAATAAATGAAAGAATGATTTCAGGGGTTAAATATTCTCTGCATATAAAACATGCATTTTTAATATTGCTATTGGGATTTTAACATAAAAGAAAGAAAGGAAGGATTAGGGTTAGGGATTTTCAGCTGTTAAACTTTTCTCTTCATATAAAATGTACCTTATTCAACCAACTTAGCCCTGACGTTTGATTCTGATATATTCAAATTTAACACATTATTTGTATTTGTAGCTTTTCCCAAATGTGTAGTTTTATTTACAGAACTAGCTCTCTTTTTGACTGTACATTCTAAAATAGGTCTCTGCCACGAGGTATGTTTTAGGAACCTGTTCCAGGGACCAGTTGAAAAGCAGAGTAGAGCTGAGATGATGTAAAGGTCAGTGAGAGCGCTCGGATGATGCTCAGCTCATTTTACAGTATTGGGTTGCAGAATCTGAGCGAAGCCGAGAGCGGCAATAACGCTAATTTGATAAAAAGGAAAAAAAGGGAAAAAATGGTCTGCTGAATATAGGTGGGCTTAGAAGCGATACCCTCTCATATCTGTTTCCAGATTGGGACCAAAAGTGAGAGGGAAGCGGCTGAAAGAAGATCCTGCAGCATGTTCTCCTGGGAGAAAAAGAAACTTTAAAGCAGGCCTGCTGGAGCCTGCAGCACTTCGTGACCAAACACTCGTGTTCACAGGTAAAAAAAAATGAGGCGAAAGCACACACCTAAAAGACCACAAACAATCGACCAGTAATGTAATACCAATAGTTACGTCAGTATGCAAACCACCCCCACAAACCACTACTTTTCAGCAATTTCTCTAAGTATGCCACACTCTTTCATAACAATAGCCTCCAACATCTTTTTCCCGTCTTTATCTTTTTCCTATCTTTATTTCCTTTATTTGCAGCGCGCGCTGAACGCACTCCGAAAGTAGGACGGGTCTTTTTCTGGCCACGTGCAGGGCAGATTGATGTCATTGTCTCGGCACACTGACCTTTGCTGTAGTACCCACGGCAGACATCACAAACTCTCACATCAATTTAGCCCAATTGGATGTGGCATGTCTTGGCTAACTCGATTTGTGTAGAAATGCACCTGTCTCTGCCTTCTCTCCCTATAGATTTGCCGAGGAGGAGGAGGGACCTCTCTCTCTCTCTCTCTCTCTCTCTCTCTCTCTCTCTCTCTCTCTCTCTCTCTCTCTCTCTCTACAGATGTAGCCTCTTTGTCGTGGGACTGGTGTGCCTTCCCAGGTCTGTACAAAATGTCTCCGCG
>JBBPCX010000032.1:13627793-13658187 GCA_037974365.1 Hydrocynus forskahlii | reverse complement strand
TATATTGTTTGGCATCTAAAATATTTTGACAGTCATATAAAACCATTAGTTGCAGAGAAGTGTCAAATAATTGGTAGATCAAAGAAACTAACCTGTCAATAAAGATATGATATAAAAAGGCTGAGATTTGAGCTAGATTGATGAAAGAAGCCATAAAAGATTATGAAATGAGAAACATGTACAACACGGAGAATCGAAAAAGCTGTAATAAAATAATCCAAAATTCATCATATTTAAAAAGAGATCAAATCTCATGGCAGACAACTTGACAACTTATAATGTAGATAGATATTAATGGTGTTGTTTATTCATGTTTGAATAGCTTCTTGTTGAAAGGATTCTTGTAATGCTGAAAAGAGCACCGGTGAATAGGTGATCATATTTTAATTCAGACGGATTGATACTGAAAAAAAAGTCAAAAACCTATTAATATAGCAAGATACTCCAACTTTTGAACAACAGTAAATATAACCTAATATTTATTGAAAAAAATTAAGTCTAGTATAGAAATAAAGTCTACACAGAAATCTTACACATGATGCTACGTTTTTTTATCTTACATAGTTATGAGAAGCTCTCTTGTCCTTTATCCTGGAGGCTGGTGGCCTAGTGGTTAGAGCGTACGCCCTGCGATCAGGAAGTTGTGGGTTCAATTCCCAAGACTGCTAAGCACCTCTGAGGTACCCTGAGTAAAGTTACCGTCCCCGGGCGCTGTGTTCCTGGCCGCCCACTTGGTGAATGGCTTAAATGTAGAGGAATAATTGCATGCTGTTCACACTGTGTGCTGTGGTGTGTTTACATACTACAGAATTTTCACTTTCTTTTTCAAAAATATATTTCTAATCAAAAACTCATTGGTTACCCAGGATTTTGACAATTACGTGATTACCTAGATTCAGTCAGAGCAGATGCTCATATATGGGCCGTATTAACAATATGCTGTCTGTTCTTTCATTCCTTTTTATGTTCAGAAAGGACAAAATCAACTGATTTAGAACTTCAATGAAAGCTTCAATGAAGCTCTAATAAAATGACTTTTGTGTTTTACATTAACTTCTTGAAGTTCCAAAAACAGTAAAAGAGATAGCGTCAGTGTTTTGCAGCAACAGTGTGACACGCAAACAGTTCCCTCCTAATTTAAGATCAAAGCTGCCGCATCATTCAGGATATTTCTAAAGGAAAAAAACACTGCAGCAAACCAGTTACCAAAAAAACTGCAGTGCACTCCAGTAGCAGAGAGGCGCACGGAACAAAGCGCTGCAAGACTTCAAAGCAGTCCTGCGCGGAGGCTGCACCCTCTCCTCAAACACGTCTGAACTAATTGGCGCATCTTTTCTCTGCAACCACACTCCACTTGTTTGCTTTCTTACAGGTTGTTCCGCCGTTCAGGCAGGGCCCGTAATCAGCAGCCGGCCTCACAAAAGATGGGTGAAGGAGAGCCGAACAAAAAAGTGCTTCTAATGAGAGAGGATTCCTCCGCTGTGCCGGTCACCCACTGCAGGACGAGAGAAAGCCATTATATGTCTTTAAAAGGGTGGAAACTAAGGGTAGGTGTGGAGATGCAGGGCTCAAAAGAGAGAGAGGCACCACCCTCTGCGCTGGCCCCTAGTACCTCCTCAGGGAACAATGGAGGAACAAGCTTAATCCTGGCCAGCTTATAATGAGCTATAAGCTTTCTTTTCAGCTCAAAAATGTTCTCCCTTCTTTGGCCGCTAATCAGGGACAAATACCCCTATGCTTGTGAGTCCCTGCAAAATCCTTATTCGTCTCTTGTCCCACATTTTTAAGTGTGGGGGAGAGGGGTCTGAGGTCCATGAGAATGGTGAGGTCCTCGTTTGAATGCATGGAAGCTTCATGCTCAAGAGAGCCTATTGAGACCTTGCCACATGGAGATGCAGAGGTTGTTGCAACCATGCATCTGGGACATGAAGAAACAGAAGGAATGAGAGGCTTCAAAGCATTGTTTTTGTCCCTTTCATGCAACATTCACCATATATCAAACTACACGGTTCATCAATAGCACTGTCCCATCTCACCCTGAAAAACACAAGCCTGAAACTCAAACTTTGAGGGGCTGTGCTGACTGAAAAAGGGAATGTTCACTGTCCCAAACAAGCATCACCTGAGCATGCTTAAGACACCAGCATGCCCATTTAGTGCCTAAATGCCTCTGTAGGCTGTGGTGAACCATAAAAACAGCCTGGGAAAAGCAACAAAAAAGCCCTGAACCAATTCACAGAACCCATGAAGGGATGATAACTCTATGTGTCTATGAGGCCTTTTTTCCTTTCAAGTTTGAGAATAAATCTACTAAAGTAAAAAAGACATCAAACTGACCAGGGAAGAACATTTCTGTGAGACAGCAACATAAAATATTGTAGGACCCAACTTCCACGTTACAGTCATGGTCCTACAACTCAGTCCTGATCCCCATGTGGACAGCACAAACAGCCAGACACTTCAATGTGAGGAAACGGTTAAGTGTTACAAATTAATAAAGGCTTTGGACCAGAAGATTTTCTGCAAGCAGTGGGGTGTCCATAAAAGCAAAACAGGCCTCGTTGTTTGAAGATGCATTAGGAAAGCACTTAAAGCATTTCCAAAAGCTATCTTGTCAAGCATGCCTGTTAGATTGCTTTTCCATGTTTTTCCAAAGAATAAAGGAAAAAAAGAAAACATT
This sequence comes from Hydrocynus forskahlii, assembly GCA_037974365.1. Taxonomy (NCBI): domain Eukaryota; kingdom Metazoa; phylum Chordata; class Actinopteri; order Characiformes; family Alestidae; genus Hydrocynus; species Hydrocynus forskahlii. The sequence continues at coordinate 13,655,507 of JBBPCX010000032.1, read as the reverse complement.
AAGCAGCTTTATCCAGGACATACAAAGTAGAATGAGTGATCTAAGTATGAAAAATGTTGGCTTAAGATGCTTTGCAATTTGCCTTGCACGTCATGGTTCTTTGCACCTTTGTGCTGAAGATGACTCATCTACATCCAATCCCTTCGCTTCAACTCAAAGTAAACTCAATCCTGTTCATTTTCAGCTCTCTCTCTCTCCCTCTCCTCTCCCTCTCCTACATGAATCACATCTGACACACCTAGCCAAGGCGTGCTTTACAAATTCCCGGTCCCGGGGATCGGAATGTGCCTCTTTTCTCTTCCACTTCTGGCCGCTGTCTTCCTCAGACGGTGAAACGATGCAGAACTGCGATATGGGCTCTGTGGAGGCCTTCTGAGCCTCCCCCCGTAGCCCCCCCGCAAAGAGCCTCCACAAACAGGCGGGTGTGAAATGTAATCCCTGTCCTTATGCCTTTGCCCAGGCCTAGCTGCTTCAACGCTTTGTTTGCGTTTTTCCCCCCTTTTTCCGGATCTTTGAGTGGCTGCCTCTGCCAGCGCCTTTGAAACCCAAGCTTACCCCCACCTGTAAGAGGGACAAATGCCATGTTTACATTATTGTGTGTTTAAAATGGCATCTTCATTTCCTCAGCCCTGTTTCCGGAGGAGTCCGTTCACTAACTACGCAAGTGAGGGAGGATCTGTTTGTCTTGTGCCTGTGGTTTTTTGATACGGGGAAAAAAAAAGAGTCTGGTTCATACCCAAGTCCCAAGTTTATCCTGACTCACAAATGATGAATGAAATGTTGATTCAGCGGTGATGAATATGGGGATCAGAATACACGGGTATTTGGGATGAAGTGCTTTCAAGCACAAGTAAGTGTTAATCTCTTCCCCTGATGTTCGTGTGCAGCGTATTTCGGAGGTTTGAAAGGTTACGCATGTTTGTTTATGATAAGATCCGTACGGCAAGCCAGTATTAAAGAAAAAGAGACTCAGTACTACGCTGCAAAAGCTCTTTACTTGTAACTCAATAGCCAACTTTATTGTAAATTCATACAGTTACAAATTTCGAAGGTCAATCAGATTCCTCATTCTTTTCTGTTTTCGTAAGCCTCTCTCTTTCCTTCTCTCCCTCCCTCCGCCGTCGGCCATGGCCAAAAAAAAAAAACCTTTACAGCAAAGCATGGAGTGTCCTTGTGCCCTTTTATTTTTGCATCTTGAAAGAGCAGGTTAATAAAAAAGCAACAACAAAGCAGAATAGTAAAAGGGTATTCTCCGTTTTGCTTCCCATTCTAAGGGCCTGATCCATCTTGGCCTTGCTTCACCAAGCGTGTCTCTCAGCCTCTGACAGGCCGTGATGCCTGGCAGGCCGGTGGACACATGACCATTGAAGCTGAGCGAAGTACAAGTGAAGACAAATCTACCGAGGAGCCCGCCACAATAGGCTGGTTAGCACATGAAAAGGAGGCAGGCGGGGGGCTCTGCATTCGTCTTTACGCCCATTTCCTCTGTTCTTCCCAATTCCCTTGCTATCAAGGTCCGTATAGCTATTCATCCCTTATACCAACAGTGTTAGGCTTTTATTTCTGGAGTAAAGTAGAGTTTTCTGTTCTCTACTGTAGATGTGTAACACTTAAGAAAGAGCAAGGCAAAAAAAAAGTCACTCAAATATTTTAGCAATTAAGACAAGCTGTGCGTAACTCAAGCCTGGGGTCTCATTGCAGTGTCCCTGGAATTTAATCCCTCTGATCTGATCGGTCCTGCTGTTCCATATCCATGAACTGTCCTCTAGGCCTGCCTTGGGGATGAGACCCTAGATTTCTCAATTAAACGGCAGAAACCTGAGTTCTTGCAGGGGTCTTTGAATCTCATTTAATATCTAATAGGAAATTTCAGAGGGAGCCTGCGAAGGTCACGAGATTGGGCCCGCCATGCGATCTGTTTTCTTAGGTCCTGCCTCAAGACAGCTGTGGAATCTGACGCTTGTGTCATGGAGTGCGTGAAGAGGAGAGATTAGGCAAAGTGCAGGCCCTCTTTCTCATTCTCATCACGTTCATCTACCCAGCGGTGCAGAAGGACAACTCTCTTTTAAGTTCCTCTCTTGACTGATTCCACTGATGGACGCTGCAAAATACAATCCTTCTGTGCAGATGAACCCTGACAAGTGGTCAGGGCGGAACCTTAAAAAGCTATGCATTCGCTGCACATCCTTGCAGGCCATGTAACTTCAGGCCAAAAGTGTGGACGTGAGCATGGATTTTTCAGAAAGTTTCAAAAGTATGGTAAACGAAATCAGGTCAACAACTTATCACTTCATGTCTACCGACATTGAATTTAACCGATACTGATGTGCAGTTGGAAGTCTGTGTGTGTGAGTTCCAGTTTAAATACCCTGTTGATTTTTGTTTTGTTGTATGGTTTGAAGTAGACAAGGTTTTCTGGACAGCCATCACAGCGAACTATACTACAGCCACAAGGTTTTTCTGGCTAACCATCAGAGCAACAATACACTGTGGCTAAAAGGCTTTCTAGGACGCCTGTTTAAGTGACACAATACAGCCATGAGGATTCCTAGGCTGAAAGAGACCCTCCCCCACTGCTAAGAACACTTTCCATGCTGGCTAAGTGACTTTACACCAGGGTATTTTCCCCTGGTTTGTTTCTTGCAAGTTGTTTGCTTTATTGTTATGTATTTTGTCCCTGCTATATAGTGTCCTTGGGCTTGAGAAAGGGGATATTTAAACTGAACTTCTTATTCTGCAGTATATATATTTTTTCTCTTAAATCCTCCAACAGTTTGAACTATTTTCCCTATGTACTCAAACATGGGGAAAAACTCACAAGGTCTTTGTGGATCCCTCACACTGATCAGGCTTTAATTACAAATTCCTTACAACCTCAGATGATGAAGCATCAAGCTGAATGGAAAAATCAAATGGATATGAGATGGTTATTATTTACAGAAAAATCACCAGGAGCCAAACAATTCAGGAATATGTTAGTAAACTACTGCTGCAGACACTTAGACAAACCTAATGTAAATAGACACATCAAGTGTTGTTTATAAAAAGAAAAAAAAAATCTTATAAATGTAGTGCTGATTCCAAATATTTGGCTTGTGTTGCACGTCCTTCCAAAGACATCTCGTTTAAAACGTTTGACAAACAGTTCTGGGCTTTCAGCAATCCAGCAGATACAGCTGTAACACCCTCTTGGAAAGAGGTCAGCTCCGAAATGTCATTTTTATTGACATTTTAAAGTTCAAAATTGTTTTTATAGTTCACATCAGTTTCAATAGTTGTGGCTAGAAAGTAAAACAGGTCCACTGCACACACTCAGCAATGCATGTGCGGCTGTTGACCCAGCCGTGGTTTGTTAACCGTGGAGGCTTCACCACAGCTGGGAAAGCAGAGAGAGAGAGATATCCAGTAAGGAAAGGAACTGCTGATAAAGCCCACAGTTCAGGAGCTGACAAGATCAGAATTCAGAGCATCCAACAGTTATCATGTCTTATCGTTCTTTATCAACCGTCTGACCTCAAAAGAATCTTGCGATGACAGACGAGAACCTTATTTCAACCTAACGCATATAGAAAAATTTACCTAAAGGGGACCCAAATCATTGCACCTTTTGTGACCAATGGACAAAATGGACAACATTCAAGAAATTCAAGAAATTCTTTTTTAAGGTACGTGCATCTTAAAGGTGGAAGTCCCTTATTGCCAGCCTGACCACCTAAGGGCCTCGAATTCTAAAGGGAAACCCTGCATACAGGTCCCTAGATACTTCAAGCTCCAATTTTCCGGGTTCAAGATCACTACCAGATGTTGGCTGAGCAGCAGCTTCTAAGGCCCGAGCGAGCTCCACAAATCACTATAAATCACTAGGCACTTCCCTGTAGCTTCCTACATGTCTCAATTCTACTATCACTTCAAGTCACGTCTGCGCTGCCTTCACGAGCGAACAGTAAATCTTATCTTGTTTGCATTGTTTTTTTTTTTGTTGTTTTTTTCGGTAGTCAGTTTATGCTGGCAAGGACCAAACAGCACAGCCTGAAACATTACTGCTGCACAGAATACAATCTCCTTTCTTTCTTTTTTTTACCACACATTGTATAATGACCCATGGCTTCCGCTGGCCCCTCTCAAGCCTACCTTTCCTCTCATTAGTTTTGCCAGTGACACAGAATTTCCTTAACTGGTGTAATAGTGCAAACCTTAGCCCCAGTTTGCGGGTCAGCCTGAATAACTGGGCTGTAAAAATATATGAATGCCGGATACACGCATCGGTAAACAAATAAGGATACTTTGGCGGCATGGGGAAAAATAAATCTGTCATCAGATGCGGGGATAGCAGTGAATGAGTAAGTGTAGGGAGCGAGGGAGGAAAAAGAAATAGTTGGCTTGCAAGACAGCAAGCAGGGGTATAGTTTAGGACCTATAAGGGGAACAAGTGGTTCCCAGAGCCTGGGCTGCCACTGATGGATGGATGTTAATGTCTTTCCCATCTGGATCGAGGAAGGGCAAAGCTACTAATGAGTCCTATCAACACAAGTCTCCGGGCCTCCCTGGGGCAACTGATCACATAGCCACAGAACACAGGAAAGACTACACAGGCAGTTGCAGTATTAAAACGCAGGTTTTGTGTACAGGGGAGAAGGGAGGTCGTCCCGAGGTTAATCTAAGTGATGAGTGGAACTCAAAAAGTTCGGAAGCTGGGGATTATGGCTAGATTAGGATCTAGATTAGTGGCCTGCCAATATTTAAAAACCTGGACTCGGCACTATAATAGGGTGATTGTGACAAATTAGGGTGCAAAATATTGGAAACCGGTGGCAGTACTTGACTTTGCGGTTTTGGAGGTTGCATGGAAAGTAATCTTTCTCCTGCTGGTGCTTTCCAATGGAGGTGAGGAAGAGGTGAGGTGGTAAAGCAAACGGACTAGGTCAGTAACAACAAACGAAATTACGTTGGGAGGATTGGATGAAATGCAGGATCGCTTTGATTTTCTTCCTTTTACGAAGGACTGTCATTGTACCTTGCTGGGCCTCACTTCTGTGCAGGCGCAAACAGTGGAGCTTTTGTGTGATCAAATATAATAAAGTGGAAAGGGAAAACTGTGAAAATATTTATCCGAATGAAAGTGTGGTTTTGTGAAGGGAGAAGGTGGTGGAGGGGTGTAAAAAGAAAAAGGTGCTGATGTTCTTAGGCCAGCGAGAAGCTGCAAACATTAAACAACAAAGGGCAGAGAATCAGGTTGGTTCTCAACTAATTACTAAGACCACACACAGACCCAGAGGAAGGGGCAGATCAACTTTCACTGACATGCTCATGGTTCATCACTCAGAAGTGGTTCAATAGTTTGCAATAAATATTATCGACATTCTTGCATTTTTTTTGTATTTGAACTTATGTAAAAAGTACACTTAGATGTGCAACTGAGGCATTATCTACTTCAATTTTTTACATTTACAAAAAACAGCTACCCTTCGGATCACATCAGAATTAAACAGGTGATTTCATTGTGGAGACACATTCTAGAGTAGCTGGACACTGGAGGGTCAGGGTCCAGCACAGTCTGGCTATTTCTCTGTTCAAACACACCTGGTTCAGTTCATCTTTTAATATCAGGTTTAGTAAATATGTCTGAAAATGGGAGGTGCCAAACTGTGCTGGACACCAGCCCTCAAGGACTGGTATGGGCACCCTTGCAGTAGAGAAAGGATTTTAAGGAATCCTTTAATGAAACCTTATTGTTTAATCAAGCAAACACTATTTGCTGTTATTATATTTTGTCAGGTCATAAATGCAACTGTTAGCAATTTAATAGAAAATCATTCAGGAAAATCAAAGTACAAGTTTTATGTAATCTGTAAGAGATATTTGATTCTGAATGTAGAGAAACACGGTCTTTGAGTAAAAATGAACCCCAGAACTGCATTCTCCAGTGAGATCTCAGAAAACTTACAGTATTTGTGTAAATGTTGTCTGTTGTACAAAGGGAATGAACATATTTGGATACTTAGCTTGGATTTTACAGGAAACACGAATTTCAGTGATATATGACACAACATGATGCTGTCAAGTGGCTTAAAGACAGTTGCTCAGAAAATACAGTTTGGTCTAAACACATAAATTTAACTAAACACACTGAAACAGATTTCTGTTGCAGTTTACCATTTAATACTACAGCTTAATAAATATGTTAAATAAATATTTTTTGAAAATTCTGAAAAATGTTTGGTGGGACCAAAGTTATCATTTCTGCCATCGACATCAACAGGGAGGCACTGTACGTTTGTTTATAGCACAACATGTATACAGCAATATATAAAGTTCTTTAGCTTTTGTACTTAATGAAATGACTCTTTGCTTTACATATATAGTCTTCATTCTCTTTCTTTCTAAGACTACAGCAACAGCTACGAAAACACATTTATATATACCGAGCATCCACTAAGGCTCATCTGGACAGGCTTGAGTTACACACAAAAGAAATGAGCCAACAAAGAGATTACAGAACAAGATGGAGTTCAAGGGCCCTGACTAACCAGCATGGCAAAGACAGTGGCGGCTCATCAAAGCCTTGCTGGCAAAACTTGGGCGCCCCAGCACAGCGGGTGCAGCTGCTTGGACTGAAGTCATCATGGCAGCTGCCCCCCAAAACCTCAGCTCCATTAGGGGCATTGAGGGGGCCGATTAAAAGCCTCAAACCATGCGTGCCTCTCCACATTCTTACTGACTTATGAGAGTTTCAGACTGTTCGAGACTGTCCTGGATGACCGTATTCAAGAAAAGTTCACTGATTTCCCTGCTCTGAATACCACAGCAGTTACTTCGCTTTAGCTACCTGATGCCAGATCCATAGAACTGCTTAAAAATCCTTCATTGCATCCTTTCTCTTAACTTTAGACAAAAACAAGTGATATTTGTTCACGAGGTAGCTAAGTGGCTAATGCCGATGTTGTTTGCCGCTCATATTTTCAGTTCCTTGGGCGACATTGACTGATGACGCATGATTCTACATAGCTGTAAATATTTGTGTGTATATGTGTATGCTGCTGCAGTAGGGTGCTCTTGGTTATGTAATAACAGTAAACATGTTATTATATAATTATTATATAATTATTATTATTATATAATTATTATATAATTTGTAACTACAAACATACACAAATTTGTAAGATCCTGCTGGTGCTGGGTTTCCTCTCAATGCGCACAGAAAAGCTAACTGAATGCTAACAGCACCCCCTTATGTATTTATTATTTAATGCTTATTTATATTATTTTACCTTATCAAATAATATAATTATTATTGGTTCTTTGCTTATCATTTATAAAGCAGTTACTAAGATCATTCATTAGATTCATTCAAATAAAACATGCTGTTCCAACACTGTGCCTTTAAGACTGAAATATGTAAATGAGCTGAATTCTGATTGGCCTTTACTGTGTAGTACTGTATTCAAAAAGCAGGATCGTTTTTGCTCATGGACAATATGGAATGGGGAATGTGTTTTCATAAGACATTAAACTATTGCATTTTTAAAAAGAGAGGAAAGCTGAGTTTTGTATAACATGGTCTCTTTATTTTTGTTTTATTTTTGCTTATTTTTGTTTATTTTTATTTTATCTTCTTTTCTTTCTTTATGTTCTTTTCAAAGTAAAAATGTTTTTGTGTCTTAAAGGACAGTTTTTAGAAATAACTCTGCATTTGAGTTGACTCATTGACTTTGCTTCTGCCACATATACAAGCACTTTCTAAGTGCAATGGAATGGACTTAATGTATAATTCAGTAGAAAGCTGCATATTTCCACAGAGGGTAGTCTGAAACGATCAGCGCTCTGCTTTGTGCAAAGGGATGCACAGGCAGGGGCCAAGTTTGCTAATAACCTACTGTACTGCGCAATACAAACAGTCTATTCACAACTGAGGATGTGCTCAATGCCCTTAATTCAGTCTCTTTGTCTTGCCTTACACGAGGCTTATTTGAGAAGAAAATAAAAGGATAATTAACTCAGTCCAGCTAATATAACACTGACCCTGGAAGAGGCACAGTGTGGGTCTCCATTAAGGCTTGGCATCACTTTACATTAATTTATCCCACTTTGTCTCATTTTCAGCCCTCAGTTTAGAGGTTTGTCAGTCCAGGAGAACTGTAGAACTCATTATACGGTTTCTTACCAAAGTATTATACTTTTAGTTAGTGCTGATCCAATCCTTTGTTTATTTGTATTGAATTTGTTAGCGATTAAAGTACTCTGAGAAAGGCCTCACCCACTCCGATAAGCACATGAAGGCCGAGGGCTTTGAAAGTTGCTGTTTTATTCAAGGCTCTCTGATCAGGGATCAGAGTTCATGTCCTCAAGATTTCTGAGAGGGGGGCTCATGGGATCACAAGACTTGCTTAGTGCTCCTCCCCCGGTGTGAGCGGACAAATCTCTGCAGGGAACCTAGCCAAATTGGGCCCTGATTAATTGGGCAGGCGGCCAGCGTGCTCATGCAGCGCTCTTCGCTTCTGTCCGCAAGAGAGAAAAGGCGCATCCAGTGGATGTCACACCTGAGCAAAGGCCATCAAACCACCCGTAAAGATCTGAGAGAAGTGGAGTGGATTAAGGTTTTTTAACAGAGATGGGAAGCAAAAAAACTGATACAGTATAGTATAATATTTTTTTAGGCACACTACCAATCCAGTGGCACCAAGCACTGATATTTTGTCAAATAATACTTTATAATTTAAAGCGTTTATTTAATATACTCTTATTGAGAAGTCTAGAAGATGATGCAAGGCATTGTTCTGCTCTCAGATTTGAGATCATGTAACACGGCATCTGCTTTCAAATCCTAAACTCACAATATTTTATCGTAGCCCAAATATCATGATGGTATCATAAGGTCACCTCTATGGCAGTTTTTAATGATGTTTCAGCCTTTTTTGCAGGATTCAGTAGTGGCCTGGCTGGGATGTTGAAGTGTAAAAGAAGAGTGAAAAACTAATTTATTGTGGATAATGCATGCCCTACAAGCCAATGGCTGATTTTTCTCTGCCTTTTCTTTATTAGGCTACAACATTTTGGTAAAGACATAGAAGCAGCATTCAAATACAGTGTACTCTTGCCTGACTCACATTCACCTAACTAAATATATGCAATTTACCTACTTTAATTACAAAACACAAAAAGATTTTTCTATATCTTTATGCTGACAACATATGCGTTATCAGAGAGATGTATGCTTTAAGAACACTCACCGATTACAATGAGGGTGTAGTTGATATTGACACTTCCGAAGCCATTGGTGGCTTTGCAGATGAAAGTACCGGCGTCCTCAGCCTCCACCTGTTTGATGCGCAGAGCGTTCTGGAGGACCCTGAAGCGCATCCAGCCACTGTGGATGTTGCGCCCGTCTTTGGTCCACATGATAAGGGGCGGTGGGTCACCCTCGACTGGGCAGTGGAGCTTCATTGTGCGCCCGATACGTACCGCCTGCCGATGAGCTACCTTCTCTGAAATACGTGGGGGACCTGAGGATAAGTAATAAGAGGTTATTTCAAACTGACTGTTATTCTATTATTCTCACAGCTGGTTCAAACGACACCTAACTACACTGACTGTTTCTGATAAATGACATTGGTTCTGAAAACAGCAGTGCCTTTTGCCCTTTCATGTTATTTCTGACAGATGTGGCCAAATGTAAGTGATGTGGTTTAATGTAAAAATCCAGGTCTACAGTTTCAAAAACTCTGCTTGTTTTTTTTATTTGAACACATGAAATTCAGTCTTATGCATACACCGTGTTGAGGCACCAGTTCTCCTAGGTTTCGAATCTAGGCTTAGATTTAAGCAACCTTGGCCGGGCTCAGCGGTGAGAGGCTTCCCCCAGCCCACGCACAGCCTTGCTCACTCCCTGTTAAGAGACTGGAGGCAGGAAATTGATAGTGTCACTGTTTATGTCTGCAGGGAAATTGTAACCACAGTCCCTTGTCAGCCAGCCATGTCTGCCTGGCTTGCTGTGCTACCGCGTCAGCCCTGGCGGCATTGTTTCTGCACTCCCCGGCTGGTGGCTCCTCCAAAGTTCCAAAGGTCAAAACCGGTGAATACTGTCCACATTCGTCGTTCTCAAGAAAGGGTGGGTCACTTTTAAAGGTTGCTTATGCAAGGCACATTGGATCCATTTGACTGCTATAAAAAAAGAGAACCTGGCAGGACAAAACTGATTGCAGAGGCCCTGATTTGCATGCAAGCCTTCATTTGGAAGACTTGGTTATGTGCCTTTAGTGCAGACATCAGTAGGATTAATAAATAGAGTGCAGTGTTTGATCTTTTCTCCAGACACATTTCCAGCATGTTATAATTTCCACATCTATTTCAACAAATTGAGAATATCAAAAACTGCATAGTACATGATGATCTTGACTAAGGAAAATGTTGATTTTACCTTTACGGTACTTGTCAACACTGAATCTAAATTTCAAAAAGGCATAAATACAGTTAACTTTTAAAGGATGGTCAAACATCAAATTTATTCAAATTTACAGTGATTTTAGAGGTAGCTCATCATCCAAGACATATTTGGTGTGCAAATTTTGCTTCTTCAGTTTATTGTTGGAGTTTCAAGGCTGGTGTAGCTAACGAACACAAACGACAGTACACGACAATCGAATTGCTTCCCTAAAAATACAACAGCAAAACTTCGCTCACCCCATTCAACAGCAACCTCGGTGTTTCCAAAGGAGTCATGAGGAGGACTGATTTTGGACAGGATTCTTCTGTATTTATGAAAAACACTGATTCTAGACCAACATTTCGGCTCATTAAATGCTTTGTGAAAACAGACTGTGGTCGAAAACGGCTATTCATTGTTTTTGCTCATGGTAAGTCATTCTGTGTCCTAAACCCCACTGACGAGTCTACATCAGTCTTATATTTAAAAAAAAAAGGTCGGAGTAGGATAAGATAAATTGTCTGGATGTATATACAAAAGGATTTAGATGACGTTTAACTTCTAGTGCCTGTTAGCGATGTTAGCCTCGAAGCACCACTAAACTTAATAAGCTAGGTCCAAGCTGGTATTTGCTGTTATTGGGGTTCAAAACTGTGTACATTTGTATTCCTTTAAAGCATCTCAAGCAAGATACCATTGACAGGGAAACAGATTACTTAGGCCTTTCAGAATGTAAATTCAGCCCATGTCCACACTGAAAAAAAGTGTGGGACTCGTAATGAGGTAAGGAAGGAACTGCAGCAGGTACTGAGAACGACAGTGCCACATTACACTTTCTCACAGGAGGAAGTGGGTAGCTGACATTTTGACGGATGGAGGCTTAAAGTGGGAAAAGAAATTAAAGGCAGGAACTATCCATAGTCTCTCTCTTTCTTTCTGTCTCTCTCTCTCGCTCGCTCGCTCTCTCTACCCTGCAAATGGCTTTCTCATCAGACACAAAACTCAAGTAAAACCTTCCCGGTGAGCTGCTCTCACAGATTGAAATCTCATTCTCCCTGGAAGGCCATACGCCCACTCCCTGGGCAGATTTACGAGCATCCCGCTCCCGGCCTTCTGTTCGGGAGAGGCCTGTGGGTCAGGCCCAAAGGCTTCTCCTCCGTGCTGGGGCCCAGGGGCTGACAGCACAGCGCGTTTCACAGATCAGAGACGCACAGGCGAAAACAACGGCCCCACACTTTCACAAGCTACTCTCTGTTCTGTTCGCGATGCCGGCAATTAATGGAGAAACCAGTGTGCAACTTTGGAGCTGTGAGACAGAAATGACGAATGACGAAATGTGCGTAAATGAAGAATTTTACAGTACCAAGATACATCAGGTAATACAAGGGGGTATGGGGGGTCAGACAAACAATATTTAAAAATCATGACCAATGAAATACTGTGTGTCCTTATAAATGTGCAGGAGTGCCTTTGAGAGTGCAAATGTGGAGAAGGAATTACGGTGGAGCAGGGAGGGGGGCTGACTCTTTTAAAGGCGGTCTGTTTTGTCCATTTAACCTAAACACATTCCCCTCTGCTGCAGCTGACTGCACCGCAGACCCACAGCGCAATACCATCAGCAGACGGCCCCTTCCATTCGGCCCCGCGTGCTGGGGATCTGCCTTAAAGCTGCAGCTTCCCATATCTCCCTTTGCCTTTTACGGCCTGCTGGCTTAAGGTAGCCAAACATGCATGCCTGGAATGTCCACTAATGACAGGAAAAAAGAAAGGCCAGGATTCAGCATGAGGCCAATGCAAGTAGCATTCCACCAAAGGCTGCCTTTTAACTCTTGACCAGGGACCAAAGCGAAGCGCTCCGTGCCAGTAACCTTCTCTGAGGCCCTTAAGAGCACTATCTGCGATTGCTGTAACGACAGTTTTCCCTTAAGAGTCAGTATCTAGCCTTGAGCCAGTGAGATACGGCCCTTTGGTCTTAAAGAAGGCCAGTACTAAATATTTTCATTGGAGAAATCGGGAGCACAGGAGAGATTCCAGAACGCACGAATGCCTTTGATTATACTTTCCTTAAGCCGGTCTAAGCTGACAAAGTGTCATTTTTTTCCACCTCCAGGAAAAGGCCAGTGACGAAGGAGGATAACCTTCAACCTGCCTTAACTTCCTCGGCCTCCCAGTCATCCGTTTGGGAAAACTTGTGCTGCTTGGCACAGTCACAATGCCAGTGTCATTTCAAAGACTAGGGCTAAATATGAAAGTGGAACAACAACATTAAAGGGTCCATGTCATGGACAAACAAATTTGTTAAAAAAAAAGATGAAATCAAAAATTAAGATTTCAAAAAGTACTAGGACCATACAGTCTACACATGAAAACTAGACTGCAAAGCCCATTTTAAACTGAAGGTGAAAAAATACTACAAAATAAATTTGGACATTGGGCCTTTAATAGCTGCTTATTTCTACATGTTTGTTTTAGGCAAATAGCGCCACATAAAGAATTAGAGCAAGTTGCTTTTCTGGTGAACAAGAGTAATCCAAAATGCCACAGCGTCTCAACTCTGTCAACTACCATTCCAAAACATCACAGTGCGTATGGCTGAGGTTACACGCTTGAAGTATCATGTTCAAGCAGAAGCAATTAGGCTGGATTAATACCATTTTGAGGGATGGTATGCGGCTGGGCAAAAATGTAAACAAGGAGTGCAAACGAATTCCAGTTATGATTTATGATACCATTTCCGACCAGCTGGATTGGCCTTGAATCCCGGCTATGATTTCCCAGGCTGACACAAAGGGGCTGGAATTACATGTGCTCACTTGCATCCACAGTCCTGCATAAGCTGAAATGTGCAAGTCAGAAGGGACAAATCACCTTGCTATTTCCCAGTACAAGTGTTTCTGTAGGGCCCTTCAATTAAAATGCCCAGAAAGAAATTCACAAGCCATAAATACATCCATGCTTCAGGCATCGGCAGGTTTGGACAACCAACTGTAACAGAAACACCCCATTCCTCAGGCTCCGGATACTCCAAATTGTTTACCGAAGTGGGCCAAAAATGGAGAGGTGCCAGTGCAAGAAAAGTCTCCAAAAAAGTCAACAAGATTGAGTGTGGGTCTCCCTCGGGAAGTACTGGAATGAGAGGTTTTGTGGGATGGCTGATGTTGCCACCGTGAGATGCCCTGGGCCAACAGCTACATGCTGAATCCCAAACAGACCACCACGGTGAGCGAGGAGCATTTAGTCTCCTCTCTTGAGAATGGAGCCTTTCATGCAGACAGTGTCGAACAGGGTCAAAACTGGAGTGGTTTTTAGAGGACGTAACATGTATTTAATACAACCGCAAGGACTCCATTTCAAAATGAGTGCACTGCCCTGGAGAACAAAACTGGTCATTACAATGAGAGGAACTGGGTATTGTTTATGGAAGAATTGAGATATCTATGAATCTGCCACACAAAACTGAACTTGTGTAGTACTTCTGGAACATGAAAATTATTGCTTTGGTAAAGCGAATGGTAACCATTGTTTCTGCAGAGTTTAGAATGCTTAATCCATGTATTATTGTGTATAATGTAAGGTATTATTATTGTCTAAACCATAATTATCTTATCTTTTCACATTTCTGGTCAATATCCAGTAGCGGTTGCACTGACTAGTGGGCTGGTCAGGGAGCAGTCGCCTAGTCGGCTGGTCTTCTTAAAACAGGACAGTTTGAATGATTTCTGGCTCAGCAAGAGATAGAACTGAGTGATTTAATCAAAATATCTAATAGCAAATAAGTCAGAGAATATTTACTTTGGCCAAGAACACAAACATACCCCATGTTTTGATGTGAGGCTTGAATGCTACACATGCAGTCATCTACAGGCAGTTAACAAGCTCTGTGTTGTAAGATCCTATTACTCATTAAAACAGCATTGTTGACAATGTACCTTTAATAAATTGTAGCTCTTACGATTTAAAAACTGTAATTTTCAATCATGATTAATATTCCATACAAAGCAACTGCACCTATATCTCACTCCGAAAGACTGGCAAGCAGAGAAGACAACTAATTACCTTAATACATGACTGCACAGAGAGCAAGATTCAGCTTCTGTGGGAAAGGTGAGATTCTGAGAGCTGTGGTGATTTTAGCATGAAGTTCGGACACTCTCTGGGCAGGGAGCCTGAAGCTGAAACTTACCAAAATACAGCAGAAAAACATTTTGCAGTGCAAATAGCCCCTATTAGAAAGCTACTAACAAAATATATGAATAATGTAGTAAAAATAGTCATTCAATCCCCAGTGCCAACGCATTCTCTCTCCAGCAGTATCAAAGCAATACCTAAGTGTCTCTCTCTCTCTGTCTCCCTTCGCTGTCTTTCCTGTGTTTCTGTCATTGCCTGGGGTGACAGGTCAGAGTGATGACTACATTCCATGTACACAGACCACACTCCATTCATCCAGACAGGTAAAGAGCACTCATTTCCCCTGCTGTCAATAGGTCAATTGCTACCAATTGCTAAAGCATGACAGTTAACACTACCCTGCGGCTGGGGGCTGGCTTTGTTTACATTAGATACTGAAATTCAGGCATGGTCTGTGCTTCTTCCATGGTAGTAACGGGGAGCCTGTATTCAGAAAAGAATCATTTCAACTTCTGTTTTTTCTCATTTCAGCATTACATTCTGGGAGAATACCATATGCACTTTACAACGACCACATCTAATCATTTCATACCCCAATGTGTTTGCTGACAAAAAAGAAATATGTAATGTAATTTGACAGCAGAAATGTGGTTTTATAAATAGAGCTTTCATTTTTGTGCACAAATTGTATATTTCTAGTCAAGAAAACAAAAGCAGTTTTTAACTTGCAGCTGACAGACAAACTTCAGCATTCTATGGAGCTAAAGCACAGAGGCCGGCAGTGATTGAGAGAGCGGTTTGTGTAATGAAGGGGGTTGAGTGGTGGGAAAAGTGAGGTTTGGCTTGTGGCTCTCGCTGCCACTGCTCCTGCCATGGCCTCCATGGAGGCACACTCTTCTGGGAATCTCAGGAGTTGAAGCCAGTAGGGTGTTGGGCGCTGAGCGGATCATGTTGCCACGCCAACCAGTCAGCAGATTCCACAAAGTCTTTAAAGTTCCCTTTGGTTTTTCCCTCCAAGGGCAGGAGGAATGCACAGGAATTGGGAGCACTTTGACTCAATTTTTAAAACCAATTCCATGCATTTTGTTTTAATGCTGTCTGCCATACCTATTAGGGGTGGTGGCTGGTCAAGTATGCAGATGCATGCATTGCATTCTATTGCATGTCTGAATCCAAGAGGCTACTGCATGTCTTCAAGAGACTTTACACAGACCAGCTTCTTAAATGAGTATCTGGCTGCAAATCTCCCAAATGTGGCACAGAGCTCCGTGAAAACAAATACCAGCTAGTGACTTTGGAAAGGATTTGTTGTTCTTTGGAAGTGAACATCTTAAACACCTTCTTTTAGCTATGCAAGAAACCAAGCTGTTCTTATCCCAAAATCTTACAGTGTATATACTTTTAAAAATGCCAATCTTTGTCAAACTTCAAACAGCACATTGATTCCAGCATCATGGGAGCAGTTTAACGGCGGAACTGAGTGAAATTAGATTGGTTCCAGGCACCACACATGGGCAAGAAACACCTGCTCAACAGCACGTTTGCTTCACACCTGGCTCATTATGGTACTCATTATAAGCAATCTTTTATTTGCCATATCCTCTGTGCTCCCTGAAAGAGGAAAGCTAAATCATGTGTAGTTGAGAATGGAATACAAGTCTACAACACTCACATTTACAATCTGAGTCTAATACCAGTTAAACAAATCTTTCATGGTCAGAACAGTTGTTCCCAACCCCATTCCTGAAGACCAAGCCTCTCCTGTACATATAGTACAATGTTCTATACTGCTTCTCTTATCCCAGGACACCCAATTCAACTAATCAGCTAATTAACAAGCCCTTCCTGGGTTGCAGTGGGAGTGTTAGAGTGAGAAAAACGTACAGAGCAAGAGAACTTCGGCCAGAAACCGGAGCAAAAAAGCACTTTTGCTTCTCTAAAGAATCTTTCAATAGATGCTTCTTTAAAGATACATTTTTACAACCAAAAAAGAAGAAGCACAGAACAGATAAAAATGAAATACATTCATCTTTTGTAGTTGATAGAATAAAAAAAAGCAATATTTCTGTAATCTTTGAAAACCTAAGGCATCTACAAAGGAAGCTATTCAGCTGATCCTTGAACTAATTGTGAGAAATTATGATCTAAATATTCCACCGAACCAACAGCACTGATGAAATGTAGAGACCCTAGTATCCATTGTAGAGCAAAAAGATCTGAGAGGAAAAAGGCTCTGTTATGCGTTAGGGTAATGAGACACGTCAAGAAAATGAAAGACTGGGCCTAATATAATTTAAGCTGAGCAACCTGACTTAGTCCAGACAGTCCCCCGTTCTGAAATACAGAAACCTAAAGGTTCACTGGAAACAAAGAATAGTCTGTCCCTCCAAATTAACCCTGACCACAAGCGTCTTGAGTAGCACCTGTCTGTTCAGCATGAGTGTGAATAAAAAAAAAAAGAAACATTGCAATAAAGTCTGGAAAACAGAGTGCCTAAAAGCAATGAAAGAGACACGTTTCAAAAGCCTTGTTTTTTCAAGCTGGCAAGCCAAGAACCTGGAGGAGTTTTTAATGGACGACATACTTGCAGAGGTTATAAAGACTTTTATGGGAACTCAATGGATGAAAACTTGGGCCTGGATGACAATTATCCAGATGTATTGGAAGTGAAAGGAGAGCCTGAAAAAATACAGTGGGAGAAGAGAATTCCCAAGGCGGCGACCGGCGCTGGAAAGCCAAAGGCAAGGCGAGCTTCTTATTGCATACTGGCGAAAAACTATGTTAAAGGCCACAACTTCAATTACACGTGGCTGCTGTGGGGGCTTTATGTTTCACAGGGGTGAGATAAAAATGACCTATACCAGGAGCCACGCTAGGCCCTCAGCTGACTTGATGATAATGGTGTCAGAGATGGAGAGTTCTGTAACTGGGTTTGTAAGATTTTTGACTGGGTTTGGTAGAAATTCCAGTTTTCTAGGCAGTCTGGGCAGTGTTTTAAACCCTTAAGGTCCATCCTCGGCTGTGCGAACAAGAAAAAAAAGGAGCAAATTGACAAAAGGGACTTTGTTCAGGCAGTATGTGGACTGTATCTCATTGCAAGGGAAACACAGCTTTATATCATGCAAATATGCCCAGTCGGTAAAACGTGCACATGTGTGCTCTTTGGCAGGCCAGAGGGGCTAATTCAACTCTACTGCTCAGACAAACAGCTCACACAGGCACGGAATGTGGGGCATGAGTGTATAAGACCTTACCAGCCCCCCCTCCCTTCATCTTCAATGTACAACAAAGTGGGAAAAAACAGAAGGCTATAAATGGTCGCCCACTGTACCACAGACGGTGCACTGCTCCTCTGCATTTACGCTTTGTGCCTTCCCGCAAGCCTGCTGTTGGCTTTCTAAATTCTAAATGGTATGAGATGGTCAAGACCTCATAATATCAGCCTGACAACTTGAGGGGAAGAAATCAGAGTTAAAGTCAACAAGATGATGAATTAGTTACTGAGCTGTTGGTACATCACAGCACATCCAAAAACAATGCCCTGTGGTCATGAAACATGTGGCTCTGGTTTAAAATAAACCAGTTGAGGTTTTGACAGGGGTCAAGGTGAGGATTAGGGTAAATGGCAGAAAACAAATGTAGTTCCAAGTAGAGCAAACAGCTTCTAAGAGTCGATGCCATGTGATATTGCCCGCAAATTCCAAAATCAGTGCAATTCAAATTGGCGAGAGGTGAACAACTGGAGATGAAATCTGCATTAAAAACCGAACTCAGAGGAAGAGGAAACAGTTTGGAGTACCCATTGCAGGCCATATCTCTTTAGCTAATGTTTAACTGCGGCTGCCTCCAGGTTGCTGATAAACCCTGGGGTGGGTTTGGCCGACCATACTCCTGTTTGGCCCTATCTGGCACGCACAGGGCACTACCTCCACTCCTGATAGGTGGTCAGCAGCTGCAATAGCTCTGTCTTGTAATCAACTGTCAATATTGGATTACCAGTCACCCTACATTTGTCCTGCACAAATCAAACACGTGTTAAGTGGAAGGCCTCAGCAGCTCATACAACAGCAGTTTATCTGCACTTTACTAATAACCTTGAGATAAACACAGAGTGCGTTTGGCACAATTTCTTGAGGAGATAGTACAAAGTGTGTGTTATTCAAGGTCACGCTGAAAACTACTGGTATTTTAAAAAGCAAAGGAAAACACTGAGGCTATTATGTTAATGATGAAGACTACGCTGTACATCAAGTTCATAATGCTAAAACTGCAGTAAGGAAACAACCACTTGCTTTGAACTCATTTTCGCATGAAAGCCATTCTTGGCTTCTAAACGCTGACATTCAGGCACACATGTAAAAAAGTATTCGGCCATACAAATATCTGCAGCCAACCACAACGATGATGACATCTTAACACAATTAGCGCTATCTTTCAAAGTTAATATAGGCTAAACTGGAGAAAATTATTTCTCCAGTTTAACTCCCTTAGAAACTTCAGCTGGCATTCCTGCCCTCTGCCAGAGTCTCACTTCTCACTTTCTCCCAGCTTTACCCCACTCCTCCAACGTTCCATCAACCTCCCACATTCCACACCGTGCCTCAGCCATGACTAACTTGATTTGCTCTGCACAGGTCTCTGTCAGAAAAGGTTTAGTCCACACGCCTGGCCGGCAACTGCCGGAGGCTGAAATTTCTCCAGACACCCCGTGTAACGTGTACACGAAAAGTGAAAAGTGAAAAGTGACATCCAGTGCTGAGACAGAATGTTGACTGGGACATGTGGACAGAGCCAAGGCTGAGCTACAGTTGTGTGAACTAGGTGTCTATCATGGTGGGTTATGGTACAGGTATTATGGTTCAGTGCATTCAGTCGTACATAGAATACCCTTTAGCCTATGTGCACACAAAATGTGGAACCGAAGTTCACAACTGGAAATTCCACCAAGAAACCTTAAGCTATAACCCGTAGGCAAGTTAGTAACACGCCCTGCTAAAATAACTGGCATCTGACTGAAAATACTTAAGGTCCGCATATTTATAATGAAGTTACCTAAGTTGCCAGTTGGCAAATGCAACCTTGCTGTCCCTCCCCACTAGCAAGGGTGTTTTCATTTATTATCTTTTTACTTGGAAGGCTTGGTCTTAAGTTTTCAATGTTTAAAAATATCATAAGTGGAACAAATAGTTTTTATAATGCATAAATTCATTTTTTGTATTATTATTTTGTTCTTTTATAACATAGATTATTTCAGTTCTACAACCAGTTGTGACCTATTACTTTTATCTGCTCTGCATACAAAATATAACCGCTGTGAGTGTATAATCAAATAATTGACAAGAAACCTAGCCTTATGCATTTGGATGCTTGATTGATTGTTTGTCCCATTTTACCGAACTGCGATGTCCAAACCTTGGTGTGGGCAGGACCATGACTTCTGTGTATTGTTACACCACTAGCATGGACCGTTATCAGGGTAGTCAAAGGGAAGGCACTGGGTATTTCATCTTAAGCTCTTGAAAAAAAAGTGGCAGCTGCTTTGACACTGCAGATAGATGTACATATTCACTTAATACGCACTGGAAAATGTGTTTACAGTTTTATTTTGTCAAAATATTTCAGAGGTGATGCAATAATGTACTGTATGTTTATTTCCAGGGTTTGCCTAAGGGTTCTACATGAAGTACCTGTATTAAGTTACAAACATAGCACTTTCATGGAGCTTGGCTGTGCCTCCCACCCCCTCTCCGCTCCCATCCCCCCGTCAACCTGTCCCTGTAAAGCGTTTTGGTGCCGCATTCATTGTGGCGCCACAGGAGAAGAATACCCCTGTCCTGAAAGCTGGGCCAGAATCTACAAAGTGTCTATTGACGGTCGCGCCACTCATGTGGCCCCAATCCTGGAAGATAGTCTCAAATGAATCCGTCGTCGTGGCACTTGTACCTGTCAGTGCATGCCGAGTTTTTGCCCCTCGCAGGACGCTGATCTGTCGTCTGCCTTACAGTTATTTTCCTCTCTGCGGCTGTCACGTGAGGGTCACTCTTTCACTAGCTGTTCCACCCCCGTGAGCCACTTTCTTCTCGCCTCCCTTCCCTCTCAAAATAAAACGATCAAGCCCACGAGAGCAAGCCAGGAATCAGCTTTCCAAGCCCAACATATATTTAGAAGCAGCCTCATAAGAGAATGGAATTGTTGTGCCACCAATATCGTGTTGCTTCAATCAAAAATATATTTGCAGTCTGAAGCCAAAGAAAGAGAATACTGTTAGAAGTCAAAGAAGGAATCAGAACTCATCACTGAGAACAAATGTAAAAAAGAAAAAGGGGGTTATGGTTGAGGGGCCTTTCCATAACTCAGAGTCAGTCAAGTTTCTGAGTCGCTGAGAATGACGCTGGGCTGTTAAGCTTTGCAAACAAACAGTAAAGAGCTGCTGGACCTCCAGTGGACAGCGGATTTGAGGCCAGTAAATGACACCCACATGTGTTAACTGAGAGCCTGCCACATATCCCCATGTAAGTAATTTCATCAGGCCAAATCCTTCATGGGGGCGAGAGACATATTATGGCCAGCAGCAGATGAGGACTCTCACAGGTGCAAGCGTGTTCGTTCTAGAACAGTCCACCCTAATTCTGTCATGGTATAGAGGACCCTACAGCCTGTTTTTTGTGGATGCCATTTGTGTGGTGTGCATTTCCCATGGCCAAAGTCTAAGCTCCATGTTTGTGCACGGGCAAATCTGTTTGAGTGCCAGAAATCTGCAGCTCTCACAGTCGTACTTGCCATCCTTTCAGATTCCCAAGGGCCAAAACCACTCCCACAACTCTCACACGCTTTACACATTCCAACTGCTGGGGTCTGACCTCAACAGCTGGCTATGCATTTCAATGGTACGACAGATGAAAAACTGAAAAGCCACTGACAGGCGCACCACACCATTCCTATAACTGGATCTGGGGCAAAAAGAAAACAAAAACAGACCTGTTGATGAATGAGATTAAAACTGTGAGCATATGAAAATAATCACAAACAGGTGGCTTGATGAAAAAAAGCCCAACAAACCTCTGTTTTGCAGTGGAGTGGAATGCTTCAGCAGACATTTAACGTCCATCAACAACATGCTATGTGTGTTGTCGGGGGAGGTATGGAGATATTTTAACCTTGAAAAGGATATGCCAGCAGAGGACAGATATATCATGATGTTCAAGGGACAAAAAGACAGCACAGTATTATCAGGGCCAGTAGGTTACGTTCCCCATGGGCCTAAAAACACATTTGAAAATAGCCGACAGGGCAAACTCCGTTGCACAACTTTTGTTTGCACGGTGTAAAACTTTGGAACCAAGAGCTCTGGTCTCTGTTTCCCACAGACAGGCACGAGCATCTAACCTTAAATGAGTATCCAGCCCGTTACACAGCATCATTACATTCTATGAGGAGCTGCAACACCTCTTTAAGAGGTGCAGAGCATGCCTGTGCAACCACAAAAAGTTTTATTGAGATGGAAACTATGATGTATGCAAAAGGGGCAAAGTTGTCTTGAAAAAACGTTTGAGAATTTGTACACAAAGCTCTCTCTGGTGGTAAAAGAGTAGTCAGGCCTGTGCATGGAAGATATGAAACTGTCTATGGAACCGTTCAACCCATTCAGACTGTATGTATGAACATAACTATATCCAAGGTTTTCTGAATGAAAACAAGAAACTGGTTTTGGTCATTTCTTGACATTGGCCCTATCATCTCAAGTGCAAACCCCCCTCATTGTGTTAGCTAAAGTTGCAGCCATCCATGTTAGCAAAAGTAACAGACTTGTTATTGATACCAAGTATTATTAAGCTCTCCAATGATGTTCAAAGATGCAGTGACTTGGAGGAAGCACTGGTATTGTGTGACTGTGAGGAGTCCTAGCTAGTGGATGATATTGGGAATGACAAATGGGGAGAAAAATGGAAGGAACAACTATGTAATTAATTATTCCCCTATTTAATTACATCTAAGCAGACTCCCGGCTGCATTTACATTATGATAGCAGACCACAACATTAAATAGATGCTTTACATCTTTCAATGCAGAAATGCTGGAAAATTCTGTAAGCCTGAACCATACTGTAAATTCAGACAAGCATTTATCCTTCACAGAATTATCATAATAAACACTATGACTGTGATCCAAATTCAGTTGCAAAGATACTGTAATTACCAAACAATTACCAACCAAGCTACCTTCTAGTATTACTTAATAATATATATTTTGATAACTATATTCTTGCTGCGCCAGAGAATGCAATGGTAGGAGCCATGAATGTCGTGCCACCCCCGATACAGGTCGAGATCCACATAATTTAAGACTGACAGACTACATACTGTAGACACCAAAGTAGGCACTGTCAGATATCTACGATGTGTCACATAGCTAAAAAGTCTAGGGGTCAAACGATTGAAGGTTCAAAGCACCGCATTTTAAAACAAAACAAAACAAAAAAAACAGACTGCATCTGCATGTCAACAGAAAGGGCGATGAGGGGGACCAAGTGGAAGAGGTGCGGGCAATCAATCATTTGTGTGCCTTGTTTTGTTTGAGGCTGGCGTGGCATTCTTTTCTCTCGCTCCCTCTTTCTCGTCGAGGGAGCCGCAGAGCACTGCCCCAACACATGACATATACACAGCTGCTGGAAAGGAGCAGGCCCCAACACAAACTGACATGCCAAATCCCAAAGAAAACAAGAGAAGCTGTCTCCAGTCAGAGGATTGCTTTTCAACATCTCATTTGTAACGCACCCAAAAGAACAGCTGGGGAAGCGAGGTTGCGGGAGGAGGACTCAATGAGTGAGACAACGGCTGACTGAGTCGATATCAGACCAATAAAGCAAATAAAAGGAGAAGAAGAAAAAGAAAGTGCTCCAAAACTGGACGCACGAGCGGACGCACCGGGGAGCAGTGACATGTTATTGTAAGACCAATGGGGAGGGGTCAGGCATGTGACCTAACCTGGCCCACTCTCTGGTTCTCTCCTCTGACCTCTGCCCTTTTCTGCAGAGAACTGACCAAACACAGACCACCAGGCCATAACAATGGGCCATTGACACATCAAGGCTCCACAGGCATTGCTGTACACCACCGCGGGAGGAAGAGTGAGTGTGTGAGTGTGTGAATGCTTGAGTGAGTGAGTGAGTGAGTGAGTGGGGGGGAGGGTTGTGACTAAGAGGCAACTTGCTGAGAGACTGCTGCGTGATTCTCAACAGCTATTGGCAGATTATGCAAACGGAAAGGAAAAAAGACATCATGTGACTGAGAGCTGGAGGACCGTGTGCACTGAGAAATGAACACATACAATATAGAATTTACCATTTAGAGGCTGCACTCATAGCCTGCGCTAACAAAAGCATGTTGGAATTTCCCGATAAGTATTTCTCAGTCAAAGCTAAATGAAACGGGTGGAAAACAGTCGCAGGTTCTGAACTTTCAATCCATGCCACGTTAATTGGGGACTGGGTAATTTATTATCACTTGACTTTGCGGAAATGTTGCCCATTTTTCCAGAAAGTCATGTCATTTCCTGAGATGGAAACAAAAAAGAATGTAAATTAAATGCAAATGTTATTCCTTGTATAACTATGTAATTAATCATGAACCTGAAGTAATGGCATTTAATTTTTTAAAATACTATTAATAATGACTTATTATGAATAAATGAATAATAAGCGTTATCCACAACATGGATAATTACTTTCTTTCTACCTGGTGTACCACCGCTTGAACTCTGGCTTTTACATTAGAATAAGGAACCTTAATGCTTCACATGCTCCCCCCATCACACACTTAGCTAAATATTTTTACAACCGCCCCCATTTGAATTGCAGTGTTTTTCTTCCTCTTACACTCTCGATGGAGAGGACACCTCCCCCACAGAGCAACACGATCCTGTACCAGCATCTAGGCACCACAAGGCACTGAGGCCAGAAGAGGAACTCTTTACCCTCACAAAGAACCCGAGCATGGAGAGACCTCCATCAGCCATCAAACAGCCACCATATGGTTCTCCTGCCGTCAAGTCAGATCCCAGGCTTTTCTTTTAATGGCTAATTAACCTTTGGATGTCTTCCTATAGCTTGCTATTCAGTTACAGCATGGAAATGCAGATTGATCAAGTTACTCTTTAAGAGGGAGGAATGAATGTGGACCTTCTGATGGTGTTTAAGATTATAATGCATTTTACACGTCTGGCCTTTGCATAGATTCTTTATTGTCCTATATCTCACAGGTTCCTCTGCAGTCGCTTGCAATTTACAAGGACATTCGTACCTCGGTGTAACAAATGAGATTTATATGCGCCAGCCCTTTTTCACCTCATTACAGAAGAATGTCACTTGCAGTCTACTGCTAATGAGAGAATGTGCCATAAAAATGGTCCCTGTATAAACACCATTTGACTTCGCAATAACTTCTCTATTGGGTCCACTTTAACAATTCCACCGATTGCCATTTTCAGTGTAATCAAAGTTTCACAGCTGTCTCACAGCTTCCCATCCACCCTGGGGGAACTCGAGGATGTGGGCATCTCCTAACAGCAATCATTTACATCATTCACTTGGACTTCCTCAACGCTCTTGTGGGGAAAGTAATGTTCTACGGCCGTCAACCTCGACATTTCTTTGGCCAATTTAAATTTAATTTCTTTAATCATATTAAATGTATTAGCAACAAAACCGTACATTAAATGTATTTGTTTTTAAAAAGACCACTTTTTTCTCGCCTAATCTCATTTTCCCTGAACTCTTATGAACTCTCTACAAACTTCTTTGCATCAGTACATTCAATGTCAGCTAATATGTATAAGGGCTAACTATTCTACAAAGCTCTATTTAATCATTACTCCTGAGTAGCGATTCAAAGTTTATAGCTACAAATCTCTCTTTAATCATTACTTGCGAGCTGGCTTTCGTGGTTTATAACATTAGCAGCTGAGGCGCCTCCCTTCTGTATCTGGCAAAAGGTAAAAGATGTTTTGACACACCTCGGCTCCTTAAAGTAAAGCTCCAGGGATAAATGGGGGCTACCAACTGTGACACTGTGTTTCTTAAACACAGTGAGTAACTTCCCCGGCTTCTCGCTGGTGATAAACCGTAGAGGAAAGAGACAAAGGGGAGAGTGGATGGAGGAGGAGAAAGTGAGAAGTCCGGGGGGTGGGGGGTGAACAAATGTCTCTGTTAAACTTTTTTAAATCTTGGAATTTAATTTACATTCTTTTGCTGTTGTTTTTCTGGACCCATCATATTTGAGTGTGCGGTTATTTATTTTAGGAGGGCACTTCTGATTGTGTAATCCACTAATCCCGTGATCCACATCTCCAGGAACATCTACAAGTGCTGCAAGGGTGGTCGACATGAGCATAAACAAAACCGCAGGCGCCTCCAAACGCTTTAGCTCATACTCAGAATGTCACATAAACACAAAGTGTTTTCTGTCTCTCACTTCACCTCTCCACACTCATACTCCGAGCGGAAATTGAGCGTGAAAAAAAGACAAATGATTAATCTGATGGGTTAGGCTTACGAAAGTTTAATGGACGACTAAAAGCTGCAGATACAATAAAGAACCAATACCAACACAATTCCTAGAATGTGTGTGTGTTTATTCTGTTTTTCCAGCCTATCTTGCAGACAATGATATCCATTCATGCTTTGCAAACTTTGCTTCTTAAAAAAAACACTATTACTCTGCGAACAAATTGCTGGAATTCCATGCGGGACTGTTAAACTATGGCCGAAGGGCCAGAAGTGACTTGCTTGGGATTTCATGCATACAGAACCCCCCCCCCCACTGCAGTCACACTAGCTGGAATGGCCAGTGGATGGAGTCAGACGTTTATTCATCCGCTTGAGGATGCTAGGGCCCGGAAGCGTTGCGCAAGCCGAACGGTTCCGTGTGCCTCTCTGGCAGCCGAGTGCAAACCACACTTCCGCAAGCAAACGGAAAATATTACTCATCTTGCATGATGTGCTGCAGTCCCCTTGTAGCATGGACTGAAAAGTAACATCTCAATTGATCCTCAATAACGCACTGAGCAGCGAAGTCAAATATCAGGGCTGTTGCCGACAGTCTAGCAGTCCCTGCTCGCTGGGCAGCCAAATTTAGTGAGTGATTTCAGCCAAAACTGCTGCAGACATGATGGAGGGATTTCCTGATTAATTGCTGGCCGACTTAGACGCTACAGTAAGTGATGGATAATGCAATCCACACAAAACATTATTAACTTCTAGTAATGACTGCCTTCAATTTGTCTTCTCCTAAGCATTGTCTTACGTCAGTATTCCTTGAAATATCCTCCTAAATGTAATTTCATAAACAAGATGCCCAGTAACTCAAAGTCAGATGAGGTCAGAAAGGTGCAATTTGCACACTTGTTACACGCCAATGAGGCTCATTATGTAAAACCAGCCCAAAATTACAACACTCTGTGTGACTGCACCACGGAGAGGTCACAGGCTCCATTCTTCCGAGCATGAGGGCCTATCTTGAAATTGTTTTTGCATAATCACAGTCCACAACCTTTTAACAGAGACAGCAGTGTATCCATAAATATCTCCTTCTGAGATCCCTTGTTTGAGAATTTGACAAATGCAAGTAAACAACTGACAACACTGGGGCTACCGAGCAACAAGGTCCGTTACCAAACAGGAGCATCCTAACAAAAAGCAAGCCACGCCTGAGCGCTCGGTCGCTAAATTTCTCCACTCCGAAACGCAAGCACTCAATATCTGATTCCCAGGGTAACATGACCGCCACTTGGCTGAGCTTTAGCATGATAAACAGAAAGACTTTTGTCTGGTTCCCTTTTTCCTTCTCCATATCAAGTGTAACATATCAAACAGGCCCATGGGTATGCGTCCTGATACGATCGAGGCAGCGAGTCGCTGCAGCTGATTTACAAGCCCGGAAAACCTGCTGCCCTGCATAGCCGCAAACAGACATAATTGCCTAATCTAATCGCATTGCTCGTGGCATTTTTGTTTACTTTAGGCTCAGCGTCTCTGCGAAGGCCGCGGCAGCGCGCCCGTGAATGCCACATTGTTTCGGGGCCCCCGGCAGATGCAATCTTCTGCTCGGACGCCGCTCTCCTCTCTCACTCCCTCTTTCCGCCCTTTCCTTTTGACTCCCCCCAAACTCAAC